>JAGFNQ010001764.1:531477-615149 GCA_024364735.1 Boesenbergia rotunda
TGTGTGGGCTCCCATGTCTTGATCAAGAGGACCAGACACCAGGCAGAGAAGTCCTAGTTGCGGCTAGGCGGTGAAGTCCTAGTAGGTCGGGTGGACCGAGGGGCAGAAAAGTCCTAGTTACGGCTAGGCGGTGAAGTCCTAGTAGGTCGGGTGGACCGAGGGGCAGAAAGTCCTGGTGGGTTGAGGATCGGACATCAAACGGAAAGGGTTTCCGCTTGAGGAGGGGCTTGTGGTCCTTTGTTTGAGGGGGGATTGTTGGGGTTGCAAGGTTGCAAACATAGTCCCACATCGAAAATATATGGGAAAGATCATAGGCTTATAAGGAAAAAAAGATATCTTCATTGGCATGAGGCCTTTTGGGAGAGCCCAAGAGCAAAACCATGAGGGCTTAGGCCCAAAGTGGACAATATCATGCCATTGTGGAGATATCTAAATTCCTTTTGGTCCTAACACAAACCACTGGAAAGATGTGTATGGTATATACATGGGGTGAACGACTTGCAATCTACCTAATACGAAATACATCATGTGTATGCATATATATATATATATATAACAATCCACTCAGTGAGATGCCTTACATAATAATAGAGTGAGCAACCGCCCCCAGGGCTATGGTGCAGCGGTAGGGTGACTAGTCGCTAAACCAGGCATCCTCGGTTCGATCCCTAGCTACGACGTATTTTGCAGGAATTTTTCCTCCAAATGGGGCGCGAATCCTGGGACGCTGGTCTTCTAGACCGCCCACCGCGAGCGCTTCCTGATTTACCCTGGTGACCGATGGGAAACTTCCGTGGGATCGAGCCGGTCATCCCAGATTTAATTTATCTGCTACCTGATTAACATAGAGTGAGCAACCCACAATTCATCCAGTGAAGAAAATCATCTCAATTGAGGTCAAAGCCAATGATTGCACAAAAAGACTCAAAAGCCTCTTTTTAAATTGTGGAGCAAATGCTCTATATTTATAGAGAGATATTTTAGTACTAAACTGACATAAATAATCTCATATCTTTAGAATTGAAATACTATGATAGAAGAGTTACACTCATTTCTTTATTAATTTAATTAATAAGTTACATACTTCCTTACGAGTGGCTAGTCAAAGCTTTCTCTTGTATTAGTTTTAGGGGACTCTTTCGACAAAATTATTTACACTAGTTACTCACTTAAAATTCTCATGAGGGTTTGAGTTCTCTTTAAGGGAATCTCCTAAGCTTCCCCATGTTATTTCTAAAATTTAAGATATTAATTGAAAATCTCATTAATAAGTTTTAATGAAGCACAACAATTAGACATGAAAAGGGCAAGCAAAAATAAATGACAAGATCAAGCAAATAGAGGTAAACAGAAGCATGCAATCTATTGAAAATTTAAAGAATTTAACTCTAATATTCCCTAATAGAGGCCTAATTTAACACAAGGAAATTATTATTTGTAGGGGTGTTAAAAATCAACACGACCCGATGACCCAACCCGAATCGACCCGAAAAAAATCGGGCTCCGGTTGAAAATTTTCGGATTCGGGTCGGGTTCGGGTTGGAGGGTTTCGGGTTGAAAATTTTCGGGTTGGGTTCGGGTCGGGTTCGGGTTGACCCGAATTTAATATTTTGTGGATTTTTTGGGGTTAAATCAAATTTTATTTTGAAAATTAAGATATTTTTATGTATATTAATATCAATATAGTATGATCATGATGAAGTATTGAGATAAAAGTGAAGAATTATAGGGAAAATGGCGAAAAAAATATTTTGAATCGATTTTTTTGGGTTATTCGGGTTGGGTCGGGTTGGTCGGGTTCGGGTTCGGGGGTTTCGGGTTGAAATCGGGTTCGGGTCGGGTTTGGGTTGGGAGTTAAAAAAAAAAAAAAATTTCCAGCCCGACCTGAACCCGACCCGACCCACCCGAATTGACGCCCCTAATTATTTGTTTTCTATCATCAAACACTAGGATAAATTTATAGCAACAATTAAGAAGATTAAGGGAGTATTTGGGAGAGCTTCTGCTATCTACTTTTTAGATTCTGGCTATATAGAAGTACTTTTGAGTGTTTGTGAATACTAGATTCTGCTTTAACTTCTATAACTTTTAGCCAAAAGCTGGAAGCAAGAATTTGATGCTTTTTTCTACTTCTGTTTTTTTGCTTATGGTCTAGAATTAAAAGTAGACGTTTATACCCTTAATAATTTATCATTTTACATAATTACCACCATAGTTTTAAATAAAATTTTTATATTTTCATATAATTTATATATTCATAATTTTTTTATAAATTTATATAAATTTATCATTTTTTTTATTTTTTTATTTTTATTAATTATATATTTTTTAAACATATATATTATTAAAAAATTAATTTTGATATAATATTCAAAGTATAATAATAAATATATAAAATATTATTGATGGTGTATCAAAATTATATTTAGATAATTAAAAAAATAATTTATATAGTTTAAGGATATTACTGTCATTTAACTAAAAATTAAGCTTGAAAGTAATTATTTATCAAACACTCAAACTTTACCTTGTATCAGCTTTTAACTTCTATTTCCAAACACTCCATGCTTTAGCTTCTCATTGACTTCAAGATAATCTCTACAAGAATCACTTTTTAAGAAGCAAAAGTTATCCCAATAAATATAACTTTACTCTACTTTAATCATTTCCTTTTTGTTTTTTGGTAGTGGTATATTTAATCGTGCACAAGAAAAATAAGTAGGAAGAAACTCCACCTAAGTCAATAGTGGAGCATGATCGGCTCGTTGCGGAGTGACGACGACGAGGACGGCGACGACAGGGAGCAAGGGCGGTCGTAGCGACGGCAAGGAGCAGAGGCGGCGACGTGGGAAGGGACGACGGCGTGATCGAAGCTTTATGGTTTTTTATCACAGAGAGTTACGGGAGAAAAAACGTGCGCTAGCGACCACTTTAATCGCACTTTTTCACAAAATTTCAGAAAGACCCAAAAATTATAACTACACCCGGATTTTAGAAAAAAATTTCTTACGTAGATATACCCCGCAAATGCTTAAATGTGAAACCGTTTGGATGGATGATTGTTGCTAAGTTTTTATTTATTTATTTATTTATTTTTAGCTTGGGGTGCATGCACCAAGGAAAAGGAAGTTTATGATGAACATTTGAGGGAATGAATTTATAGACCTATCATTAGATGTCCTCTCTCTATGTATATATGTTCGCGAAATAAGTAATCTAAAGTCAGTATATTCGTTCTCTTCTAGTACTAGTCATAATATCCGGACTAGTAGCTTCTATGATTTATCTTCTCTGTGTTAGTTCTGGGACGGATTGACGGGGACGCTAAGACGAATGAATCGCCCTTACCCCACTATCAAGTGTCATTTCTTTCTCATTAGTGTTTGATATAATTTTTTTTTTATTGATTATTCTTAGAGTCCACATCTTGATTTCAATGCTAAGTTCTCTCTTTCTTGGCGGATGATGCATACAATTTAGAGGAGTAGTGTTTACTTATAATTAAAGCAAAGGGTTAATCTTTATATCTCTAATTTGAGAGATCGAGCAAAGGTAATAATTTGTATCTCATATGTACTTTATTTCACAAGCATATAGTGATTTACCATATCATGCTAAATTTGATTTCAATTCTTGTATCGTACAATAGGTGATGTTGTAAAATGATTCCACCCTAATTGACATGGAATCGGGTCGGTCCACGTGGCATTTTGGGAAGATAGACCCAGTATAAAAAGGAGGTTCTAACGAATGCAGCATGGGAGCTCAATATAGCCAGGTGGGGTTGTGGGGAGCGTTAGCAACCCAGTCGGCCATGGGAATGCCAATTATAGCAGCCGCATCGCCAGCCTCGAACTTCACTCCGGTCGGATATGCCAAGCAAATGATCACCCGACCCAAATCCCAAACTAGTGCAAATCGAGGTGCCCTTTTCAGTCGGGGGTCCTTCACCCACCTTCCTAGGTGGGAAAAGTGCCTACGAGGAGGACCGAGTGGGGGACCCTGGCCCGCTGATCGGCAGACCTCTCGAGTGTAATACGGCTCGTTGTTCCCTTTTATTGGAAGTTGTCACTGTCTGTGGTGGCACAGACCCTCTGACACCTCGGAGATAAAGGCAATAGCCGTGTCAGCGCCAGCCTACTCGGATCTGACACCACTTATGTCTGAATCGTGGGGGTCTGGCTAGCACAGTACGACGTTTGACAAGCATTGTTGGAAAGGCCAAGTCGTACCACGGCGCCCCCTGCGAATGTCAGACAGCGCGACGCTGATAGGCTAACTGACAATGACCTCTGATCTTGTCCCCGCATAGGACAAAAAGGGAAACAGAAAGGGGACAGAGTTTGTCGGCCCTCCGGGCTATATAAGACCCTCCATCCCTCACACGCAAAGGGAATAACACTCTTCAGCAATAGTAGTTTCTTAATTAACTCCCCCTTCTCTCCGTCGGATTCTGACTTGACTGTCGGAGGACCTTGCGGGGAAAACTCTTGGTAGGTTGCTAACAGCCCCCTTCTTTGCAAGTTTGGAGCTGCCTTGCCACCGGAATCCTAAATCGCGCGGTGTCTTGTCAGTCATCCTCCTCTGCCGACAAGTCGCATCCCGTCCTCGCACAGGGACTCCCACCTCGCTCGCCGACAAGATCATAATCATCCTAGCTCCTCCGCTGACAAGTCGCGTCCCATCCTCGCACAGGACTCCCACCTTGCTCACCGACAGGATCACAATTGGCGCAAGGAGGGCTCATCGCCTGACGCCCTACGAATGTCAAACAGTGCGGCACCAGTCGACTAACTGACAATGGTCCCTGATCCTTTCCCCACATATGGCAAAAAGGGAAACAGGAAGGGGACAGAGTTTGTCGGCTCTCCCGACTATATAAGACCCTCCATCCCTCACACGCAGAGGGGAATAACACTCTTCAGCTACAGTAATTTATTAATTAACTCCCCTTTCTCTCTGCCGGATTCTGACTTGACCGTCGGAGGATCTTGTCGGAAAAACTCCCGGTAGGCTGTCAGGGTCGGCTTAAGGCATAGGCCTGGCCTATGCCTAGGGCCCCAATAAAATTAGGGCCCATTATGAGTAATGAAATTTTTTTTATATATCTACATCACGCTTGCACGCTTTACATCTTTCTCTCAATTGCTGCGCCATTTTCGCTGTTCCCGCTGCAATCTGCATCACGCTGCAATCACACCAGCCTGGGATTGCATTCTCACTAATCTGCATCACGATTCATGCCAGCTTGATATTTTATTATTTTCATCACTAATTTTATTGCATTAAACAGCCTGATATTATGGGATGGGATAATGGTAATGACGTAATGTGCATGGGAAAGGAAACCATGAGAAATCATTTCCAAAACTCACACCTATATGCATGGAAAATTGATAAGATATTTAATAATTAAAAATAACAATCAAATAATAATTAATTTCATATTAATTATAATTATTATATTACCATAAAATTTTATTTAAAACTATAATATGCATCCTATTTTATACTCATTGACTCAATCTTCTCAAGAGCAACCAGCATTAATATTCAATACTGACTACTAAGTACTGTGTAGTTTTTTTCCCTCATCAGTGATAGTGATTTTCTAAGAAGACTTCCTTCTTCTCAGGGTCAATTTTCTCTCGTTTGATATTCGGTAATATTTTTTCGCTCTTTTCTTCTTCCAATCTTCTTTAATATAGTTTTTATTATTCTGTATAAATAATAAATTCTAGTTGGAATGCATAGATTTTTTCTTATTTTTTTATGCAAGTAAATTATTAAATCTGATTTATGCACTTAAAAAACATAAAACATGATTCATAAAATGTTAATACCTTTATTGGTTTTTGCTCTCATCCGGCCAACCTTATTTTTTAGCTTTTCAATTTAGCATAATGAATACTGCTTCAATAATAACTCATAGTGTATTATCTTTTTATCCAAGTTTTATTTCTACTTGGAAAATTATTGACCAAGTAGAGACTTATATTTTCTTTATAATTATTATTTTAATTTGAATATGTCAACTAAAAAATATGATTCCGGTTATACAAAACGTATGAAGAAAAGAAAGATAGAAGAATTTATTGTACCTCAAAAAGGTGCACTTGATAGGTTTATTATTAATAATCAAAATCAAAATTTAGAAAATAATATAATTGAAAATTTAAATGGAAAACTAATTGAATTTCTACATGAAGACAATCTTTTAAGACAAAAAGAAATCTGTCAAGAACTTTCTAATGATCACAAATCTAATTCATCAAATATTAATATTAACGAAGAAGATAATAAAAATTCAAAAAATGAAGACGACTTAATAGATCATGAAGATAATTTTTTTAATAATATTGATGAAATAATTATTCAAAATATATATGATCCAGCACAATGGAAAAATATAAATACAAATTTAATAAATTTATTAGTTGAAAAAGGTCCAATTAGAGAAATTAATATTTCTTTTCCAAATGATGAAAATTCTAGACATTTTTCTATGATTCATTACATTAGAAAATTACCAAATGGAGAAAAATATGATAGAAAATGGTTAATATATTCTAAAGAATTAGATAAAGTATTTTACTTTTGTTGTAAATTATTTAGTCAAAAATCAATTACAATTCAATTAGCAAACGAAGGATGTCAGAGATTGGAAAAATCTTAGTGCAAAGCTTAAAAGTCATGAAATAAGCAATGAACATATTATAAATATGAATATTTGGTTTGATATTGAAATGAGGTTACTTAAAAAGAAAACTATTGATCAAAATTTACAAGAAAAAATAAATAAGGAAAAAGAACATTGGAAGAATGTATTAATAAGAATTATTGTTATAGTTAAAAATCTTGCAAAAATAATTTAGCATTTCGTGGTACAATTGAGAAAATTTATCAAGATAATAATGGAAATTTTTTAGGTTTAATTGAAATGATTGCAGAATTTGATCCTATAATGCAAGAACACCTTAAACGTATTAAAAATGGTACAATTCATTATCATTATCTTGGTCATAATATACAAAATGAGTTAATAAATGTATTAGGAAAAGAAGTAAACAATATTATAATTAAAAAAATAAAAGAAGCAAAATATTTTTCAGTTATACTTGATTGTACTCCGATATAAGTCATCAAGAACAAATGTCTGTTATATTAAGATGTGTAGATATTTCAACAAGTCCAATCAAAATAGAAAAATATTTTATAGAATTTTTAAAAGTAGATGATACATCAGGAAAAGGTCTTTTTGATACGCTTATTAATATAATAAAAAAATTTGAACTTGATGTAAATGACATAAGAGGACAAGGATATGATAATGGGGCTAATATGAAAGGTAAACAACAAGGCGTACAAAAGCGATTATTACATATAAATTCTAGAGCTTTTTATACACCATGTAGTTGTCAT
Source organism: Boesenbergia rotunda (assembly GCA_024364735.1). Lineage (NCBI taxonomy): Eukaryota > Viridiplantae > Streptophyta > Magnoliopsida > Zingiberales > Zingiberaceae > Boesenbergia > Boesenbergia rotunda. The sequence continues at coordinate 538,900 of JAGFNQ010001764.1, forward strand.
AGTCTTAATTTAGTATTATGTGATATGGCTAATTCTTGTCCTAGTGCTATAATATTTTTTGGTGTGATACAACGTACTTATTCATTATTTTCTTTTTCTACAAAAAGATGGAAAATTTTACAAAATCATGTTTCTAATTTAACTCTTAAACCATTATCACAAACACGTTGGGAAAGTCATCTTGAAAAGTGTTAAAGCAATAAAGTATCAAACTCCACAAATAAGAGAAGCTTTATATCAACTTACAGAAATTAGTGATGATCCTAAAACAAAAAGTGAAGCAAATTCTTTAGCAACATATGAACTCGAAAATTTTGAATTTTTATTAGTTATGGTTATTTGGTATGATATATTATTTACAGTTAATACTGTTGGTAAATTTTTACAATATAAAGATATGAACATTGTTATTGCATTAGATCAGTTAAAAGGTTTTATTTCTTTTTTCAATTATTATAGAGAAAATGGATTCATATCTGCTATAATTTCTGCCAAAGAGATTACAAATGAAATGAATATAGAACCAAAATTTCGTGAAAAATATATAATTAGAAGAAATAAACGATTTGATGAGAATAAAATTAATGAGGTGAAACTTTCACCTGAAGAATCTTTTAAAATTAATTACTTTAATTATATTATTGATCATGCTATTTCTTCACTTCAAAGTAGGTTTGAACAATTTAAAATATATAAAGATAATTTTAATTTTTTATATGAAGTAGAAAAGTTAAAATTGCTTGATGATAATTTTTTAAAAATAAAATGTTTAAATCTTGAAGAAATTTTAAAACAGGACATGTTATCTGATATTGATAGTTTAGATTTATTCTCAGAATTAAAAGTTTTAAAAGAAACAATAAATCTAGAATTAAAAACTGCAATTGAGGTATTGAATCTTATAAAAAAATTAAATTATTTTCCTAATGCATGGATAGCTTATATTCAACAGAAAGAAGTTTTTCAAAATTAAAATTAATAAAGTCTTATTTACGTTCAACAATTTCTCAAGAAAGATTAAATAATCTAGCAATTTTATCAATTGAAAAAAAATTATTATCAAAACTTGAATATCAAAATTTAATTAATAATTTTGCATCTCAAAAAGCTAGGAAACTAAATTTTATATAAAAATTTATTTTTAAATTAATATTTTATTTTTCAAAAAAAAATTAAAACCCACCATTGTCGGTCCCAAGTGCGAATGAAAAAGACTGAGGGAAAATTTTATTTTTTAAAAAAATTATTAACAGTCTACAAAATAATTTAGCCTAGGGCCTTGTAGAACCTTGAGACGGCCCTGTGGGTTGCTAACGGTCTCCTTCTTTGCAGGTTCGGAGTTGCCTTGCCGCCGGAATCCTAAATCGCGCAGTGTCTTGCCAGTCATCCTCCTCCGCTGACAAGTCGCATCCCGTCTTCGCACAAGGGCTCTCACCTCGCTCGCCGACAGGATCACAATCATCCTCCTCCGCTGACAAGTCACGTCTCATCCTCGCACAAGGACTCCTACCTCGCTCGTCGACAGGATCATAAAATAAAAGGGCCAGTCAGGCGGTATTTACTAGCACAATGCAATGTGAAAACAACGATACAGAAGGAGGCCCGTGGCAGTTGATTCCCCTTCTAATGGTTATGGCTTTGCTAATCTTCATTTGTAGAAATGACATTTTTTATCTTGTCACATGAGATGAGCCAGAACTTAACTCATCTTTTTTGTTGTCGTCTTTTCAATTTTCTGATTTATATTTCTACAAGTGATTATGAAATCTGGACTTACGAAATTAGCTTATGAACTTTTATAGAAATTATTTAGTTAGTTGTGCTATAAATAAATAAAAAATAATATTTGTGCATGAATTCAATTAAAATTTTCTTATTTTTCTTAAATAGTTTTCATTGAGATGTGAATATATAAATTGGTCGGTAAAATTGATTTACTTATAAATATTTATTAATATACTATTAATAATCATATTTATATATACAATTATATTTATATTAATTGGATAAGGGAGGGAGGCGGTTGACGGCTTGACGCCATGCGTCCGTCGCCGATTGATTTGGATCCTTTCGCGATAAGAAGATTACGCTTCGCTATCCGTCCGCTTCGACTCCATGAGCGAAACCTAGCGCGTGGTGTCGCAGTGAAGCATCACTTCGAAGAATGGCAGCAGTCTCCTTCCTCTCCGCCTCGACTTTGCTCCGCTTCCGTCCTCGCTCTCTTCCAGTTTGCTTGCGGCTCTTGCTTTGCATTTTCTTGCCGCTTTGATGTGCATTTGTGTGGATTTCACTCAGTTTGTTGTTGTTTTTGCTCTATTACCTGATAGAAGCAGGGAGGAGTTTGCTGCTATCACAAAGCCGATGACTTTGGCCTTGCCGACGCAGGCGAAAGATGCCTGCCGACTAGAAGGGATGTTCTTAAATGCTTCGGTGTCGCAGTTGGCATGGTATATCTATCACTTTCAGCTGCATTTGGACCTCATCTGCTTGTTATTCATGGATTTATGTCTGACCTTCCTCTTTGTTGAAGAAAAAAGAGAAAGGGCGCTTTTTTAATGAAATGTCATAATAAAAGATTGTTTAGGTAGTGTCTATGTAGCTATATGTTCCTTCAATGTTCGAGAATGTAAGAGAATCTAGGCCAGTGTAAACAAGAATAATCTTCATCCCTTATGAATTTCCCTGACCTTGCTCTTTGTTGAAGAAAATGAAGAAATGATGCTTTTTATCATATTCCATTCCATATACTTGTTTCTACAATGTTTGATAATAAAAGAGTATCTGGATCAGTGTAAACAAGAATAACCTATATTCCTTGCAAATTCCACGCAATGTATTTGCTATTAGTAGCAAATTGAATATTTCAAAAAGATATAATAATATTTTTTATTCATGTTTCACATTCTTATTTAATATAGCTAGAACTGGTTCTTCCCTTGCCAAATCAGACACATTCTTGGGCTATGATTATGCTTTTTCATTACTTGTTCCAGTTATTCAAAAACCTGTTGATGTATTGAAAGAAGGATTAATCACCCTATGCTAATCGTGACAAATAGGAATTGGTTGCAACCTCAGGGCCATTCACCGAAGTTTCCTATGCTGCCGATTTGATTCAACGTCGGCAGCGTTCTGAGTTCCAATGTAAGCTTCACTTATATTGGTATATCCTTCCTTATTGAAGTAAGCACATTTTCTCAGGATTAAGTTTCCTTTTATTTTGGTTGCAGCAAGTATCAAAGATACTCTCTCTAAAGCTATAAAGGTAACTGTAACATAAGCTTTGTCAAGCCTCATATCAATGACGGGCTAAATTTTGTATCTGGTATATCCTGAGATGTTTACTTTTTTCGCATCATTTAAAGGAACATTCAGATCTTGTTTCATCCATACTTATTCTCGCACTGAATGATGCCATGACATATGACAAGGTAACGCCTCTATTACTCATCCAAGATAGGAGGATACTCCTTTCATTTCATGTAATACAGTTAAGCTGTGCAGTCAGCTGAGTTTGAAAGTAAATTTCTAGGCTACAAAATCTGGAGGCCCCAATGGATCAATTCGCTTAAGGTATGTGTCTGATTGCACAAAAAAAGTCTCATTTCTATATATTTCTGTATCATCTACTGACAGATTTGGTTGCATAACCAGATTCTTCCATTAATCATTTTCCTTCTCATTAGCCCTGAAATAGGGAGACCTGAAAATAGTGGGCTTTCAGCTTCGTTGGATCTCCTAGTTGATGCCAAGAAAGAGATAGACTCATATTCCAAAGGTGGTCCAATTGCATTTGCAGACCTTATCCAGTATGCTGGTGAGCTAATTGTTAGTTTAGAATCAATATATTGAAAAGATACTAATTCTTACTTAGAATGCTCCAAGATCCTCTACTTCTAAGACGGTATATTAAAGTTTATCAGCTTAGTCTATGATGAGCAGTTTTATGATATATCCCTTATGGAAAAATAGCAGGCTTTAGAAGTCAGGACTACTTTTTTTTTCGTTTCTTATCTGCAATGATTCCATTCCATATTAAAGATTGATAACTTCAAACCTGTGATGATAATATTTAGAGCGAAGCGATATGGTGATAGCTTAGTGACCTCAGTCACTTGTATATTTGTATTATAATTTCCATTGAATTTACAGCGTTTATAATGGACATTTATTTGACTTTAATGAACTCTATAAACACAGCCCAATCAGCGATAAAGAAAACCTTTATTGATTCTGCAATCAAGAAATGTGGAGGGAAGGAAGACAAAGGAATATTTCTTTATTCGGTATATGGCTCTAGTGGTCAGGTTGGTTCCTTACATGAGAAATTTATTTATTTTTCCAAAAAGAGTTAATACTATCTTTTCCTCCCCTAGAAATGCTAATAAATGACAACACCTCAAGAAACCTACTTGATTTAGGCATTGGTTGATCATTTGTAGTCAATATCTCAAGTAACCTACTTGACTAAGAGCATGAGTTGATTCATCTAGTGTAAACATCCTTTTTCTTTGGTAACTAAAGACATTTTTGAATTTTATATCATTTATTTATTTTATTTTGTTATTGTAATAATGGATTGAATAATCAATTGCTGAGGTCCCCATGATTCTCATAAGTTGATGTTTTTTTATTATGCCATGCCTTTTGATTTTGGGTGCAAAACCTCCACCTATAGATTAGAAGGTGGTGTGAGAATTATGCATTGAAATATTCTTGAAATCTCTCGTCTTCTTTTTGTAGTATTCCTTTTTTTTTGGTTCTCTATTCGCTTCTTCCTCACTCTTTTCTTCTTCTTCCATTTTCCTCTATTTTTTTCACCCCTTCTATCTTCTTGTATCAAATCCATTCTCTCCTATTCTCCTCATTATCTCATATCCTTTCTAATAAAATAGCATGCACCTGATGACTGATACATGATAAAGAGAGAGGACAGTGAATTGTATATCAGTAAAATTTATCAATGTTTATGAAATATTTGGATGACAAGTAACAAGTTCCATCCAATTTTTAAGAATGAGCCAAGAAAAAACTGTGTTACAGTGCACCAGTTTAGCACGCATTAGCAAATCAGTGAAGATATCCATCAATTTGTTTTAAATAGCAGCGGGATCTGCCAGATATTAGATTTAGCTTGGTTTTTATTGTGATTCTTATGACTCTTGATAATGCCCCAATTCACGATTAGCATGTTTATCCTTTCTATTAAAATCCACTATGTCTTCTGTAGGCAAAATCCTCTAGACTTTTAGTCTCGTGTATTGGTATTAACTGTTGGTAAGAACCCCCTTCAGTTCACTATTGAATTTCAGCCTCAAGTGCTAAGCACCATTGTGCTGGAGGAACAAAAGCTAATTGCAATCTATCACCTTAATTCCATTTACTCCAATATAGAGGATGCTATTTGTTGTAATTTTTAATATCATGCTGGTGTCTAATTATTAAACACAATGTTTTTTGTTTTTTTTAAAAGAGATGCAGCATCTTTTAATGTGGGAGTAATATACTGTGTCCCTACCGCTAGTAAATCTTACAGATATCTAGTCAGCAAGCTGATCATGCTGCAGATCTCTATACAAGATCTATTTGTCATCGTAGGCTAAGTTTAAGGATCTTAACCTCAGAAGACTCCAAATAATATTAGTACTTCCCTAGACAATGTATTGAATTTAGTTTTAATTTTTAATCGCCAGTTCAATTTTCAGTTTACCTTTTCATGGGAATTGGTTGATGCCTCCACAGCATCTCCACAGACTTGGTATTTGGATATATAATGGGTGTCAGCCTTTTAGAAGTTTCTTTGTTTACATGACTATATATCCAATGGTCTCGTCCATGGGACATGATTTTCAAATTTATATTTATTACAACTAGCATTGTATTACGACGGAGACTAGGTTTTGCATTGTGCACTTCAGGAAATTCTTGCCTTACAATGGCTAATACATGTTCCTTGTTTCACTGCCTGTTTTGCATTTCCAAACTCAGAAGTTGGCATAAGGGCGCTGTTAAGATATCAATTGTTACTATTTGTACCTTTGCCCTGTGATCTTTGACCTCAATGTAGAGCACCTGTATTAGATTTTCTGAAAGAAAATTGAGGTCATCTTCAATACATTCAATAAGAATTGAATCGTTGAATACAGAGAAAGTAGAGAGGTGAGTGGAGAACCTGTACTAGATTAACTGTGTTGAAATTATCTATTTGATGAGCTGTGTTAAAACATTCTGAAGATGAAATGATGCAACTTTCCCATTTGTTCAGTGGGGCTTGTTTGACAGACAATTTGGGCGAAAAGATGCTGAGGTTCCTGATCCGGAAGGAAGGATCCCTCAGTGGAACAAGGCTTCCGTTCAGGAAATGAAAGAAAAGTTCATTGCCGTAGGCTTTGGTCCTCGCCAGGTACTTTCCTTGTAAAATTTAGCCACCATTTGCAACTATTTAGATGTTCAAAATTTCAATTCCAGACCAACATATGTGCCACTGTCACTGTTTACCTTAGTAACATATGGCTGCTTCCGAAACAATTTCATCCTCTTTGTTAGAATGTTGGGGAAAAGAAACTGATATCATTTAATAAGATTTGTAGGGACATGTAGTTTCTGTTTTATGCCCTGCCATCTCTTCAACAAAACTCCTGCCGTATCAAGACCCTGATAAGAACTGCTCATCTAGGATTTTCAACATGCAAATCATTCTCCAAATATGATTCTGTGAGATAAGAGCATCCTTTTTAGTATAAATGATTAACACATTTGCAAAATTCTGTTGAGCTGCCAACAATACATCTTTCCTCTAGAATCTAGGATTTCCTCTAGTAATGATATCTGAATTCTTTGGATCTCTCCGTCAGTGTATATATATATATATATCCCTCAATTTATTTTTATACTTTTTGATATTCTATTTTTTAAGGATTAGTTCACAATTTTGCAGCTTGCGGTGATGTCTGCATTTCTTGGTCCTGATCAGTTGGCAACAGAGAGCCTTTTGTCAACTGATCCTGATGTCCGACCATGGGTCGAGAAGTATCAACGAAGCCGAGAAACTGTATCTCAAACTGATTATGAGGTGATTATAATTACGAAAACTAAACTTCAGCAATACTTGTTTTTTTTTAGCCTTCATCATTTATAGTGTTCCTACTACAACTGGCTATTTGTCTTACGGTTCTTTTCTTTTTGTCTACTGTAGAAATTTCATGTCAAACAAGAAATTGATTGTGTTCATTAAATGATTTCATGTTAGGAATTGGATAAATAAGGAATTAAATAGGAACAACTTTTTTTTTGTTTGGTTCTTAGAATTGAACGGACATTGAATAATTATTTGTTTATTAGGTAGGAAAGCTGTAGGGATATAAACAAAGAAGAGTTTTTCGCAACAATAAAAGTGGAATATCTTTTGTTCAACTTGTCTAGTTCGCACAATCAACCCAGTTCAATGCGATTGATCTATATCACCTACCCAGCCCATTGGTTCCTGATGTGGCAGACCCATCAAGCCCAACAGTTTCCCCCCTACACAAACTGATCTGCTTAACTCGCTTGGCATGGCCCTCCCAACTGCTTCGATCGGTTTGCATCTGCCATCCGAGCAACTTGACTAGTTTGTTTACTTGGATTGACCAGTTTTGTTGACTCATTCAATCAAACTGACTAGTTTTTTTGGCTTGTTTGGCTCGTTTAGCTCAACTAGTCCTTCTTGGACCCTTCGTCTATCATGGCTCAACAGGATTGCCTGACCATCTCTGCTTGATCAGTTCGGTCAGCTCAATAACCCAATCACTTTGCTCTGCTTGATTTGCTTAAGCGATGCACTCAGCCTGAGTGGTGTGTTCGATTTGTCTGGCCCAACCATCAGTCTGCTTGTTCCACGTTCATAATATATATTTTGGAGGGTTGACTTAGGTAAGAAAATGATACTTGAAAAAACAAAAGAAGAAGAAATGTACAACAACAATCTAGCTTTTGAAGTCGGTCATATAGATTCTCTTACGTCATTAAATTTGATACCCTTTAAACCAACCGTAATAGATTTCTTTAGTAGGTGCTCATATTTGCAAATTCATTATCGCTGTTTTGATCTCTAATGTTTGTTCATTTCAGGTTGATCTTATAACAACACTCACAAAACTGAGCACTCTAGGCCAGCAAATTAATTATGAAGCATACACATACCCTCCGAAGAAGATCGAGTTGAGCAAATTAAAATTGTGAATAAACTCTTCGTTGCTTGCCTCCGTGATTAGTGGGAATTATGCATAAAGCTTGGAGCACTCGTATAGGCAGTCCAATTCTTGGCAATGGAAGTTTTGTTGTTCTTCTCAAATTGTAAAGCCAGTCATTATATAAATATAGTCCCTTGTTCTAGGGAAAACAATAGTGATGGCAATTTCTCTGCAAACCAACAATGATATTTGAGCTTGTTCTGATTCAGGCTTGTTTAGATGTGTTTTTTTTAACTCGAGTATAAGTTTTTACCTTTTGGTCTCATGAGATCTTCACAATCGGGCATAGTTTGTGAGTCTCATTTGGTACCTCAAACAGGACGAGTATGGCAGAAATCAACTTTTGAATGTGCATAAGTTATACTCAAAACTTACTTGGTAAAAGATTTTAAGGAAAAATCATCTGCCTAAACTATAAAAAGAAACAAAAATGTGCATGATTTGGATCATTATACATTTCTACTCGCTCAATATGTTATGAAAAGTAAGCATATACTGCTGCAACATAATATTTTAGTTTAGTTCTATATATTAATATAAAAAAATGACACTGAATGAACTGTTATTAACTTAGATTTAAGCATTTTAAGATTAATAAGTAGTTCTGATAATTAAAAAGATCAATGCGTTAATCTAATCTCTCATCTAACTTGTAATAGACCATGGCAGGAACAACCCTGTGCAGAGACCCTTCAAGATTTACCTCCCTTCTATATATAATGTGGGGACAACGAAGAGAGACACGGGATGGCTGTGATCACATTTTGCTCCAATGCCACAATGTAAACAAACAAACAAACAAAAGATTGCGAGATAAACTAGAATAGCCGAGAATTCATAAGGGGGAGATCGTGTCGTTTCTAAACATGAGCCCACCATTGTCTTTAACCTATGCTCCCTAAAAACTCCATGGGAGAAATTCGAGTAATACAATACAAGCCACCCAGATGGAAAATTCCCAACAGGATTAAACACAAATATTACAACTGCACGAATAATGTACAAAAATATTTGAACACACAAAAAAAAAAGATATTTATTGTTTTTGCACGTTGACATGGAACCCTTCTGTCTGCTTCTGCCGAAAATTGCAGAAAATGCATGGCTAGGATTCTAACTTCATTTGGCTCATAGAAGAAACAAGCATTTTCGGTTCCTTTTCTAAGGTCTACTGTTGGCCTAGTCGTTCCTGCATGAGCAAAGTTAGTGGAAAGTCGAATTGAGAAACACGATTGTGGTAATGAATACAGCAATAAGAAACTTTGGAATGTGATCGCCAAGTTTTGTCATGTAAAAAGAACAGCGATCAGACAGAATCAGGATCGGTATAAAACTGGGCAGGTGAACAAGTGGCACTTTCAGTTCCAGTTTTTCCAGTTAGCTAAGCATTTCTCGTTCAACCAGGATTTGGTTTTGCTTTAGGTTCAAGATTAAAAAGTTGAACCAGCCAGTCTGATCAAATTTTGAAAACAGGAAATAGAACAGCATAGGACAACCAATAGCAGTTCTAGGTTTCAAGACCATTCAAATTGTAGAAATGAGAATATATTGAACAATTAATGAAGGTGGAGCATTCATAAGTATGTAATCATGACAGCTACATCTTAACTACGAAAATGAAGCTTGAATGCCAAGTAGCACAAATTTTTAAAAAATCTCGAGTAAAGAAGACAAGATCTCATAGTTTACTAGTAAACGAAAATGAATTAAGATAAAGTTGGAAATGTATGAAACCTGAAGCATTTGCATTAACTTTGGATGCTGCTCCAAAAGCTGGCAAAGCTTGTCCCGGTCACTCAGCAAGGACTAGTAAACCAAAAGAAAAAGGACTCAGATGCAGGAGCAAAAAATACAAGACCATGGAAAATACAACTTAGTATCAGACAGACACCTGTATGGCTTCAGGAGAAGAAAAATATTGCTGCAAAGTCATCCCTGAATCTTTTTGTTGAAATTGGGAATTATCAGCTTGGAGATTTTGAGCCGGTTGTTGAACTTGCTCAAGCGTTGACTGTGTGGGTTGCAAGAGAGATTCCTGTTGTTGTGTTTGATAATAAAGTTGTACTCGTGGAACCTGAATTTGTTGGGGAACCTGCAATTGATTAACCTGAACTTGGACAGGATTTTGCTGAAGCTGCATGGCTTGATCAGATTGGGTTTGCAAGAGTTGATTGGGCAGTGCCAGTTGCTGAGCAGGGCGTGGCAATTGTGGTTGAGGTGGTGGTGGCCGGGGTAGTACAGACTGTAAAGCAAACTGAGAACCAGTAAAATGTTGTGAAAGGCTTGATGTGTTTTGGATATTCTGCATCGATGATGAACTGAAAAATGTCCCAGATACAGAAGCAGGCCGGCTAATAAATAAAGGAGGTGTAAACATAGGTAACGAATAAGATGTGAAGCTATTTCCAGATACAGACAAAGCTCCATAATTTGTACTATTCAGGTTATTGGACGCTATATGAGTCTGGGATCCGGCATTGGTTATTGAATTGCTAACTGGAGCCTGGGAACCAGAAAATATTTTAGATGAATGATTAACTGAGGCAGAGAAAGGCGGTGGCACAGGAGGGAGAGGCGGCACTGATTGTACTGAGGTAGTAGAAGTAAAGCTGTCAGAACGAAATCTACTGTTAGACGTCATATTCCAATGTAACTTGGAATCAACACCAGGCTGAGCATTTGCAAATGAACTACTGCTAGTCGATGGTGCATTATCTGATTGAGGCTGCAAAAACAAAATAGAAAACTCATTTTCCCAAATAAGAGAAAAGGTAACCCTGTGAGTTATAAAAAGTTCATCATTATTACAGATGTGTCATATTATAAAATTTACTGATACCTACATCAAAAAATCGAGGAGGATATCCTGAAGGGATTGGAGGTTGCATATCCCTTGCACTGTTTGAGAAAGGCAATGTGTGGCTTCCCACAGGCTCTAAAATGTGAGTTGATGCAGCAGCAGGAGGGGGCATCGGGGGTAAAGGAGGCTGGTTCATTAGAAGTCTTGATTTGTCATGTGATCCAGAAGATAGGGAACCATCAGCACCTCTCTGTGGGCTGTTACTATGACGAAGTGTTGACGATGACAAAGGTAGCACTGAGGATGCAGCAGGGGATAGATTCTGTGTGTGTGGCGAAAATCCCATAGTCTTTGACAGATGGTGAATAGAAACTCTTGACCCGTCATTAGGAGACACATATTTTGATTCCTCAGATTGCTCACAAGAAGATTTTCACCAGCCATGCCAGTAAAGTTCTCTGAAGAAGCATTCACTTCTTGAGACGCTGGAACTTCAGACATTGAAGCTAATTTGCCTAAAGGATTACCAGAACGTAAGTTTCCATCTCTACTTGATGAAGGTGGTTCTACAGAAAGCCGAGTAGTTTCGTCTACATCACCTTCAATCTCCGCAGCAACTAAACTTGGCGAACTTTCTCCAATGACAACAGGGGGGCACAAACTTTCGTCTGGTTGAGGGAATGGTAGTTGTTCGTCAGATTCTGATTCCTCATCAAACACAATATTGATCCCTTGAAGATCATCGTCTAGATCTGTCTTCATTGGCTGTGGTTTATCTGGCTTACCAGAATAGCTGGAATTGGCATGCATCAAGTTCTTGAACTGTGAGCTATCACCGACTGCTGTGTTCATAGGGTTTTGGCGCTCCTTTTGTCTTGCCATAAATTCATCCACATGTATCGACGGAGGTCTTCCACTAATGGAAATCCCACGGACAGAACTTCCTGTATTTGGTCCATTACTTGCACCGTCAATGTTTCTCTCCCTAGCAACATAATCATCAACATGCATGGAAGGTGGTCTACTGGTGTTAGGCTTCCTATGGCGAAATGTGTCTCGCCGCGTAGGTGCTGAAGAAGCACTAGCAATATTCAATCCTCGAGACAATGCACTAGATCCAACCGCTTCGGGCCCAAGGCTCTCACGTGCACGCTTGTTTGGTCCATCTGCTAAAGCCAATTTTCTTCTAGAAGAGAGGGCTGGTGTCAATTGTCTATCAAGAGAAGAATCAGCACAGTCCCACATGAATTTCTCTGCAAATTCTCCGGTAGAAAATTCATTACTAATTTCTTTAACATCTTGGTTCAACATCCAAATGTTTGACAATGGCAACAGTGTTTCATCAGGCCTTGACATTTCTGTCAAATATGGCATCATAAGTGATGGAATAAGTAAAGATTGAACATTAACCCAAGGGTTATAAGAATCTTCACCTGAAACAGAGCCAAAAGAACTGGAAGGGCCTTGCAATAAAGATAACATTGACTTTAAGGAATCCTTGACCTGCAAGATAAAGTGTGCTAATAGTAGACAAAAAGCCATCATACCCAACTATTGGGGTTGCCTACATAAATATAATCCCTCATTGTACTTTATGCTATATGTACTAAATTTTAATCGTATAACCTAATATTTCAGGGAAAAAAAATAGAAATTATACTTATCATACCTGACAGAGTGTTGCCTTTCCTACCAATAGACCTATATCCTCATCATCAATAATTCTCTGCTCCAAATTTTCAATTGTATCACATACATTTTTTAACTTCTCATCTTCAGCATGATTGACATCAGATGAAAGCCCAAAAAGGCATTTTAAAATCGAGATTCCGTCCGACCTAAGGGAATATAACCAAAATGACACACCATAACATCATACATATTGTACATGGAAATTTGGATGCCATGAGGAAGAATAAACAATATTGAAATACAAATGAAGACAGTTAAAGGCTAAAGGTAACCAATAATGGACTAGTTGAGTGTTAGACATCTAACCAATTATATTAGATGTATAACTTTGTGAAGTGAGTTTATGCGTATATTACTACTCACACTTCTCTTGATTTTCATGCTTTTTTCCCCAAATGCACGAAAAGATGGCCTTTAAGTGTCATACTCTGTCATGAACTATATAGACTAAGTCCCTCTACCAACCAAACCAATTGATAATTTATAAGTTGTTGGATTTTTGGTAGTTAATTAAGGTGCTTATGCTTTATGATTTTAACTCTATTGTGACTAAAGCTAATGTTAAAAATTCACAAAGATTTCAAAGGGCCATGATTGAAGGAACGATGGAACTCTTTTGTATATAATGTTTAGTGATTTGTGTACTATTCTATTGTGTTTAATATTTGAATTACTTAATTATCTAGGAATGTTAAAGTATCACCAGTCATGTTTAAAATTGTTATAGACTTTTGTATGGATTAAGCAATAATCGGATAACAATGAAACTATGAAATTTTACTCTGTAATCTTGGATTTGACCAGGAATTTTCTATTAAACCCTTTGAATTCTAGTATGGATTATTTTTTCACAGAAATTTACTGTGATAAGCTTTTGTTAATGTTTTCCACTGTTGTTCTTAATGCTGTTTGAATATTTTAAATTTTCTGCTAGGGTGTTTTACTTGAAACAATCTAAACAAATGGCATAAGTGCAGCAGTTAGAAATGTATTGACATCTGTTGGAGGAATGGTGGAAGGGATTGAGTTATTGATGTGAGATGGATCCAGAAAGGGTGCCAGAATTTAGAAACATTTCGTGTATATATATTTCAGAGAAAAAAGAAATCAAAGTAAATGATAAAGTGGCTGACAGGCACGAAATGAATTGCTTGCAGCTTAGTTTACTTCTAGTGACTGTGAATTTGTGCTTGTCATGTGCAAATTCAAGTATTTTATACTTGTCCATGGGATCTTGGTGCTAGCATCGGTTAATAATGCAGTAAATTGTTAAGCCAAGTGTCTTCATCACTTTGAGTTGGGACATTGAATGTCTACAAAGAAATCTCAGAAGCTCAAAGCATAGCTACCATATTTGCTTTAACATGGGCAATAGTTGATGGTAAATGTGAGGCCGAATAAGTGCAAAAGTAATTTGAAACAACTCAAAGCAACAAATAGGATGGCAACATACTAAAAAATTTATTTTCACAAACTACATTCATTTCTTTTACTGTGTCATCAAAACAGGAAATAACTAAAAGCACAACCGAAGATCATACATGTTTACCCACTTCAGTAAGCCCATAAAGAAAACCTATTTGAGTTTTTTTTTGTTTTTTTTCAAGAAAATTTGGCTGAAAATTTGGTAATCTGCACAATACATGGGAGCATATGACGATTTTGGCAAAGGTTAAGCCACAGCTACCAAATCAAGGCAGTGATCCCAACAATATATTTGAGTTACTAAACCAATAAGTTATTAAAAAGCAATGGCCATTGGCCATTTTAGAGAATAACAAAAGTAGAGAAGTATAAAATTAGGGACGTGCCAATTGATTAGATCCAACCAACTACTCTGCCACTATGAAATTGCACTACATCAGCAATAAAATAATTCATTGTAAATTCTGATAGTTATCTGTGATAGCCACTGCTATCACAGTTCCAGGCAACTTTATTGTGCACCTAGTCGGATCAATCCATTCAATCATTGGTTCAACTAGTCAAGCCAAATTACTAGGTTAGACCAATTGATCTGAATCAAGACAACAGAAGCATGGATTAAAATACAGTTCCTCCTGCTCAATTTCTGCCTCTTCTTCTACTTGATTCCATCCTCAAAGTCTTCTTACTTCTTTCCTCTTACTTAGGCCAGGACACCAAAGCTATATTGTTTCTATGGCAGATATTTTAAACCTTGTATAGAAGTGCTTAGTATTGCAACAGAGGACCTAGTCCTAGTTGGCAGAATTGGTCAACACCGATACAGTTCCTCCTGCTCAATTTCTGCCTCTTCTTCTACTTGATTCCATCCTCAAAGTCTTCTTACTTCTTTCCTCTTACTTAGGCCAGGACACCAAAGCTATATTGTTTCTATGGCAGATATTTTAAACCTTGTATAGCAGTGCTTAGTATTGCAACAGAGGACCTAGTCCTAGTTGGCAGAATTGGTCAACACCGATACGGATAGTTTGATTTGAGTATCAGGCTAATAGCAATGGTCAATCTGATTTTTTTTCTCAGGAATGACGTCTCACAAAGAAAAGAAAGATTGAGAAAGTTTAAGAAAAAATTAGAGATACAAAGAGAATAACTATAAATTACTTAAATTACATTATAAATTCAAGTATATCTAGTAAACTTTGCTCAAATTGAGAGTGAAGATGAATGAAATTGAGTAAAAAATTGTTAAACTAGCATCACTTTAAACCAATGGCATACATGGATAGAAAAAAAGGAAAAAAAACATTATAAAACAAAGAAATTCACACTGTGACAAGAACAAACTTACTCGTCATCTTGTACCGTTAGATGTAATGCAGACAGAGACAATGAACAAAGTATATCAACCACAACAGCCTCAGAACCCTCCTTGGCATCTAATGACTGAGCAAGTTTTTTCAAGCAGGAAAGGAAAGGAGAAGATCTCCAATCATTCGCAACATACAAATTTCCATCATTAGTCCCCTCATCACGCTTTTGTTTATCAAAAACTACAGACGCAAGAACACTTCTTCCCTGACAGCATGAAACTATTGCCATAAAAGTGAGAAGACAAGATAGCAACTCCCTTCCTACAGGTAAAACCTGGTGATGCAAAAGGTTAGATGGTCATCGTTCTTAAAGAAATTAAAATATTTCCATTGAAATCCAATAAAACTATAAAAGGATACAAGTTGAGCTACAAAAATCTTGATAATGGTAATCTGATAGGACAAACACGTCATTAGTTCAAAGTTCAATTATTTAGATGAGTTACTAGAATCTGTTGAAAAATATTTTACCTATGTGTGGTGCACATTCAGGAAAATATTTTCCCTTCTCAAGGTCAAAACAATCAAGAAGTTTGCCCAAGCAGGCTTGCCACTGTTCAATCAAATTGAGCAGAATGTATTGGCTTGTGTACAGGTAGTTTCAGTTTTGTATTAACTATTACAGTTGCCTCTAATTATTTCTATAATTATTTCAATCACGTCTTCTTTCACTCAAGTGAAGCCATGATCATAGCACTTTGACAAGCTACCTCTTGCAATTCTAGAAACAAATACAGGATGTCAGAAGATGCTTTGGTAGGCACTTAGAGCAAGCCTAAGCTTTAAAACTATAACTTGAAGTCAGCTTGCTCATAAAGATGATCTTCAAGAGTAATTAATCCTGCATCAGATTTTGTTAACTAATTTGGTAAAAAGTTACACATAGAAAGAGATTTGGTCCAGCAGGCAGACTGCAAGACAGCTATAACAGCACCCCTATCAGAAATTAACACCTGGCTTAAAACTCTCATATTTACTCAAACCTAGCATAAATCTGCAAGGTACTTAGCTTACTTTTCATGATCTTTAAAAGTTAGGAATCAAATCTCATTGTTTAACTTTTATATTTAAATACTTTATGAATAGTTGATAGTTGTTTGCGAGTACTAGTCCACAAATAATTGAGAATAAATGAAGTTGCTTTGTATCAAGTTTTAAAATTGGTGTGTGACACAGTTGCAGTGATCCATTAAAATGGAACTATTTCGGTATCATTCTAAAGTGCCAACACATGGTGCATGTGGGAAATTGAAGGTGAAGAGAGAAAGAGATGAAGAAGAAGAAGAGAGGTTACCTAAGTACTAATCCTCAAGTGGATAGTATGATTTCAACACCGTAGCACCATGTTGTTCTAAAACTCTGCACACTTCAGATATGTTGAAGCATAACAAGACTATTGAAATTATAAAATTAAAAAATAAGACAATTGAAATCAGATGATTGGTTAGATTTAATTTTGTTAAAGCTTACTACGACACATTCAAATGGATTTACTCCAATCAATTCTTTTCACTTAAATTTTATAGTATTAATAAGAGTATATGATATATCAATTAGTAATTGAATCAAAATTGACGTTACTCATTTCACTTCAAGGTATTGAGATGAATTTATACAAATTTTACTTAATCTTCCACTTGTTTACTTGTAAAAATGAAGCTACAACAATTAGATAATCAACTGTGTTAAGCTTAAAAAAATAGCAAATATTCCTTGTATCCATCTTGATGCATACCAAGGCATATATAATGCTAGCATACATGATATCAATACAAATGGTAGTTTTGCTAATTTATTGGAAGAGTACATTTCGAATGGCTCCCGATACAATACAAGATTCGAACCACAGTTTACATGATGGTCAATGCAATAGTAATCTTACATAAGAAAATGGCATAAATGAATGCAGGGTAAGTGTGGCATGAGTCAAGTGATCTTGCAAAATAAAAATTGATAGGAGGTTAACACTACTATAAAAAAAACTCCAACACTTGTCACAAAATTAAGAACAAAATTTCAAACTTACCTGTAATATACAAGGATTTGACGTACAATAAAGAAACTTTCTTCATTGATGATGATATCTACTTCCCTATAAATTCAAAGAATACTATTATATATACTCACAAGACAAAATATATTGCATAATATCAAATTAGGAAAAAAGCAGGAATCCAAATATAATAATTTACTTACCTCTCTAGTGATGGACTTTGTTTCACGGAGGATTGTGAAGTGAACACCAAGAACACAGACTTTAATACGGGAAAGCTCCAAGTAAGCATAGAAATGTTTTTAGAGGGAACTCTAGCTTCAAGAGATAGCTTTCCCTCCGTTTTAGATATATTACTGCATCTTAGAAGAACTTTTCCCATTATCCTTAATGCCTGCATCTTAAGTAATAACAACTGGAAAAGGCAAACTAACTGAATCAGTACTTTCTGGTTGGGAAGAAAAAAGCACAGTGAAACATAACCTAAGTCACCTTGGCGTGGGGATGTTCCAACAAACTAGAAACGAAATGCAGTAACTGATACACCTGAAAAATAAATAAAATTATAATGATATGTTTAAGTTCTCTTTAGAATGTAAATTATAATGATATTGTTACATAACCTTAAAAGTATCCATTTCTGAAGAGGAGGTATCATCAATATGAGAATCCAGCCAAGAAAATATTGGGCGCAGCAGGACAACTGCAAATTCTTCTTTTTGGCAAGCAATGCGAATAATGAAAACCCGGAGCATATCTTGTATAACAATTAGAGCCTATAGAAAGCAGCAATTAAGCTATGTGATGTGAACCAATTTAAAGTATAAGAGAAATTCAAAAATCTGCAGCATCTGAAGTCAATACATACAGAAAATGCAAAATGCAACACAATTTGGCCAACTCTGTCAAGTTGTGGTGTCAACCGAATGAGTAAAACTGATGTGTGTTCTGGATGCAAGTACCAGTTGATGTCTTTTTCTGCTTGAGGCCTAATAATGTCCCAATACTCAAGGTTCTAAGTGCGCTTAGTGGAGGCATTTCATTTTTCCACAACCAGATGTCTTCAGCTGGAAACAGATCACCCTTCACATGGAAATGAAACAAACAAATGTAATATCAAGACCTTAAAATCTTTTGGACGTTAAATGAAGAATTATAAGCCAGTAAAAGATGCAAACCAGAAGGCAAAAGATACTGCAAGCATCTTTTGGACCCAAAGCAAGTGATGAAGTTGCCTGAACACTCTCGAGAATGCAGTGAAAAAGGCCAGGTGTCCAACCAAAGACTGGCCAGCATGCAAGCAATGATGTAAGAAGATGACAAACAGTACTAAAACCAACAGTGGAGCTTGGATAGGGGAATGACAAATCTGCTGCACATGCTGCTAATTTCAGACTGCAAAATCAAAGTTCATCTTAGATGTACAGAGCAAGTGATCATTCTAAGAAAAAAAGAATACTTTACCTTACTTCTCGGTGTAACTGCAAAAGGGCATTCATTAATTTTTTGTTGCGATATTGGTCTTTAACGTCCTAAAATGAGAAGATGTCATGTAAGAAAAGATAATTTCTATAAAAAAATTCGAAACTATGCTGCCAAGGGAAATGTTGTAAATTCTCATCAACAGCAGGATTTTGATTGAATATGTTTAATTTGAACCAACACATAGAAACCAATCATACACCATATTGTGGCATAGAAACATGAATCATAAATCATCAAAAATTAGCAATATCATCTTGTTAGTATTATCATAACATAAAATAGTTTGATGATAACTATGATAACAATGAATAAAAAGTCATACTTGCAAAGAGATAAGAAATAGTTCTTATAAGAATATAGCTGACTAAAAACTTGCTACTTAGCAGATAAAATAAACCAGTAGATAAAAATTATGAGAAGAAAACATTATAACAACCCCCTAAGTCATAACAAATTTATGTAGACACACATTCAATTAAGTGTGCATAATCAACAAGCAAAAAGATAAACAAAATCAAACAAACACCTACTACATCATAAAGAGGTTTGAGATGTAAAAAAAAAAAAAAAAGTGGCGGGCTAAGGAATGTGTGTAGGTACAACAAGCATCTACATTAAGGATGAAAAATCAACAAGAAGAATTAGTTTGAGATGAACAAAAATCAATCCAAAAAGAATACCATGAAATAAAAGAGGTTTCCTGAGGAATTAAATTTTTTTCTAAGAATAAGAATTGTCTGTTGCTGCATGTCGAGGGTAATCAAAGTATACAATAAATTAGATTATAAGCACTCGTGTGTGTGTGTGTGTGTGTTAAATTAAATTAATACAAGAAACTTACTTGTAATTTCTTTAGAAGATTTATCAGCAAGAGAAGCGAAGGAATCATCAGATCAATGAGACTCTGATCATGACTTCTATCCAGAAGTATATCAGTGGTTGTATTGTACTCTGCGCCATCATCGACAAGATAATCTGAAGTTGGAGTAGATCACAAACCTTAGACAAACATTGAATATACTGAAGTTGGCAGTCTCTGAAGAAAGCAATTAGATACATTTGTATATCAAAATGGTTCAAACAATAAACTATATATTGATCATCATGAAATTCTTTGGTTAAACTACCTTATTTCACTTTCTGGCAAAGTTTATGCCCAGTACTAATTTCAAAATGATCCGCTGTTGTGTAACCAGGTCAAATAGGAAGCTACGATTCATTTAATATTTCCTAATAAATCCAAAAACATCCAGTTTTGTATAGAACCAAAACATTTGTTTTTGTTATAATATTTTTTTGTCAATTAATCATTTTGTCCCCACGGGATGGACTGATGGTTAGTGCATGGGTATTGCCACCTTAAGGTCTAGGGGTCAAAACTTGACAAAACCAGTGTGCTCGCCCTCCCCATGCGCTAGCCACAGCATCCGGACTAGTAACTCCCGTGATTTGCCTCCTTCGTATTAGCCCTAGGATGGGTTGGCGGGGGCGTTGGGAGGCGAGCAAATCGCCTTTTGCCACTAAAACATAGCTGAGAATCTATTAGAACCTCATGACTCCATACCCTATTTGTAACTCAACACAAAAGATAAAAGCTTCCTGGAAGAGGTTCTTCAAAGTAGACCTTCTTAATCGACAATAAGAAATGAATGAAACATATATATTAATCAACGATTTACATCAAGATACCATCAGTTTAAATCATTGACTGGACAAATATAGTCTAGAGTCAAACCATTGCAACCCATGGTACAGATCTACAATGTTGATCATTTCAGACAAGTCCAAATGCACCTCAATTCCATCCAACAAGGCCTGGCTCACTTACAAAGACCAAACAAGAAATTGTAAGTGTTAAGGGCAAGTTTATCTTGTTCATAAAATCCCCTCTACTGATGTTAAAAATCTCATTCCAAGACAAGGCACCAATCCCTGAGCATAGCAAGATGCAGCATTGCACTACTCCAGTGTCATGCCTTAAAAGCAGCAGCAGCAAGAAGCTAAGGGGCCAACGGGGTCCTGTGCTCAGCCGAAACAACAAACGAAAGAGGAAGCAAAAATATCAGCGGAGTATGAAAAGACGCATTTTGCTGCTGGAGAAAATATCTCAACCAACATCACCAAAGACTAATCGTCTGTCGCGCCATTGCTGGAGGAAGAAGAAAACCACCTGAACTCAAAAGAAGACTCGTGTCATTGTCACAAGAGGAAGAAGCTGCCCGCCTTGATTCTTTGGCACTTCATCATTGGAGAAGGCCACTTCAGTGTGTTCTAGACAAGCAGAATCATGCAAAGACTATACTGCAAAATTCCAATGCCTCAATCACTTCTGTGTTCTGGTTGATCAATGGGAAAATGTTGCATCCATGTTGACCAACACACAGTGGGTTTTTAAATCAAGCTCTTTGCTACGCAAACAAATCACTAGCAGGATGACCCTATTAATAACAAAATGAATCTCATGCACTATAGGTGGCCTTTATGCCAATGCAACTTAGTTAAATGTCATCCATTTGCAATAGATAAGCCCATTATGCTTAACCAACACACCACTTGCTTAAGCAAAAATTGGGTTGTCGAGAGCAAAAAAGACACACCAAAAGATAAACTATTCATTCAAGGAATTGGCGAACCTTTCCTTTGGATAATTAGAATGGAAGAAACTGTGCTAACAACAAAGGAATCCAACTTATTATAAAAACAATAAAGACCTCACCGTAACTATTAGACAATCGTTCAACCATGGATTTGCAATTGACTAGCACCACATATACAAGAGTCACTGCTCCTTCTTCAAAAAGAGAAGCTGCTACAACCTTCAGAAAAAATAATCAGATGAAATAAATAATCATATACCAAAATAGAGGATATAGTAATGCTGGGAAAGCACATACTGGATCATCTGATATAAATGCCAATATTCGAAAAGTTGTTGTCAGTTGCACTATAGAACTATTACACAGGGTAACTCCATCAAATAACTTATCCGAGACAAGTTTCCCAAGAAGATTATCAACAATCTGAGCATCTGAGTTGTTTGTCAAGTCACCGATAACATTTTCGACATCAATTGTGTCAGATACTAGTACACTGGATGAACTAAGATGAGCATCTCCACCAGAAGCCAAAACAGCAGCATATCGTAGAAGGCCAATAGCCCCATTTCTATGATAAACAACACCAGCATCTATCCACTCAAGCAACCTTGTGGGTGCATCTTTTCTGTTGGTCCCAGGAGAAGAAAAGTGTAAAGCCTTGTGAAGCTCCACAGCATGTCCAATCCAAGAACTGAGGGCCGATGCAGAAGAGTCTGTAACGATGATTTCAAATAATTCTGCAGCTGAATGGAAGATGGCTAGACTCAAAGGAGAAGTTCCTGAATTCAGTAAAATAAAAGATTTAGTAAAACCAGCAAGTTTCTAGGCAGGCAATTAGAAGAAATCAACATACAAGTACTATCAATACCATTTCTTTTAACAGTTGGCTCTAATTCTGTGTATGATCGCAGTGTGTCCAACAAAACTGATACCACCTGTAACATCAAACTGATTGCCATAAGAAGGTAAAAGATCATTTTGAGAACAACATGATAAAATACCTCAGGAAAGTGGCACAGAACTAACAATGCTTGCCGACCAGAGTCAGACCTGTATTTTAACTCTGATTCAAAAACATATATAAATTTTATACATAAAACACTAGTCTATGATGTAGAACCTGGAAATGGCACAAAGCTCCCATAGAATCCACAGAAGTTCATCAGAATGTGGATCTGTTGCAAGCAACAGATCAATAGCAATTCCCTATAAAAAAATAACAGCCAATGAGAGCATAGGAAAAACAGTAGTGTCCAAGGGTCTCAACATATCCTAACTACTCATAGTAAATCCCCAGTAGAAGATCCATTTTGAGAAAAGTAGAAACAAGGGGGGAAAACAGAATTGGAGCATTAAAAAATTGGTCAAGTTCCAATTACATAAAATAAAGTTCATTCATGGATAACGTCCAGTAGCTCATCATGAATAAGCATTGTAATCATAAATAATGTTTCAAAGTGTTGTCTTAAAAATTATACCTTAGTACAATAAAAAGATTATTCTGTTACCACCTAAGAAATAAAATTTTGAGTTAAAATAAAAGACCAATTTACACAAGAATTAACCATTGTAGACCAACATTGCTGGGAACCCACTATGACATTATTGACCCTTGATATGACTATTAAAGAAGGAAAACATAGTATTATGTTAAGAAACCAGGACTCTGTATACGGATCACTCAGGAAAAATTCATAAAAGTATGTTTCTCTCAAGCCTATTCGACTGTTGAGATATTGCATCTGAAATATTTTTGATGGGGCATGCATGTGCCAAACTAGAGACTTTGTTAATAAAATCAGTTTAGTTAACCATACTAACCACTTTGAGATGAAGCTCTGTGATCATGGCAACTTCCTGTGGATGACAAATGAATCCCTTTGATAGAAAAACTGCGGCCTGTCTAAGAGTCATGCAGTCTTTTTTTGTTGTCTCTTCAACATCTTGAAGAGAAAGAACCAACAGTTCAGCTGCTTCCCGATGAGCAAGTAAGAAGCAAAGACCTGAAAACCAATTAAGTTAATTTAATGGCATTAGGTCAATGCCATATTAAAATAAGCTCCATGAACAACTATTTAAGGTCGGCTAATAATGACATTGCTGTGACAAATGAAACCAAAATGAAAAAGGTATAAGAAGAGAGAACCTGAACGATGAAAGAGAAAATTAAGAAGAGCATATTCAACTGAAGTTGCAATCTCCATAAAAATATCTGCTTGCTTGTCATTTGATGACCGCAAAACAGGAGATGATAAGAGGGCTGCTGAGAGTGGGAAAAAACCCCTTTCCTATTGCCGTAATGTAAAAGCAATCATAAGCCTCTTTAAATATTTGTTAATAATCTGCTTTTCTAAAACTCAAATGAGCATTCCAAAGATAGCAGAAAATAATCAAAAAAGAAACACACAACAAGATATATCATTAACTTCCATGGCCTTCTGAAGCTTATACGAAAATAAATAAATACCTCAAGAAGTGATAGCAAGCACAAGTCAACATCCCATCGTGCAAAAGTATATTTAGAAGTTGTTATGCAGTCAATAGTAGCTTTGTATGACAAGAAGCCTTCTGGTAGCCCCAAAATAGATAACTTTTGTGCAAAGGTGACAGGTGATGGATCTTCAATAGGCTCATAAAGGTTTATCAATTTCTGAATGATAATAATTATCAGCGATTAGCTAATGCTTAATTGAAGTAGCTAAATCTACACCATAATAATACTTGTCAGCAAAATCAGATTTGAGACACTGGTCACTGGAACAGTAGTTATAGTTTCATGCAAGTATAACAACAAGCAGTGTAATGTTTCAAATACAATACAAGTCTAAGGCCATGCCATCACAGTGCTTGCAGCTTCTGCTATGGCATGGCCCTGGCTTGTTCTGCAGCATGCAACCAGTGTCTTAAATATGATCGGCTAGTGTACACTAAAGATCCAATCAGTAGAGAGAAACAAACCGCAATTTGCTTAAGATGAGAACTGGCAGCGATAAGTAATTCAATTCCCTCAGCAGCCATCAAATGATCCCGAGAAGGATTATCCAATAGAGACAGTACTACAGACTGGAACATCAATAAAAAAAACAATTATAGTTTCTTGGACGGAAGTTAGTGGGAAACTAGCACCAAAAAAGCTGTATACTAACCTCATATCTGGCTGCAACTTCATAGACCCGCAAACGGTGCAATATATATGATGCAAGAGAAGCAACATCATGCCGTTGCTTCCCCAACAATAGCCTTAGCAAAATTGAATAACCATTGCTGTTGCCATCTGGGTAACTCTCATTTCCACGTGGCCACCAGCCTAAAAATCCTTCGCATCCTATGCCATGCCGAGTAGCGCATTCAACAACACCTAGCAACATTAATACGATGGCAGGAGAATTTTGCATCTCACAGTCTAATAAACGAACAATTGTTTCCATGCCACCGGTATTTACAAAATGAAAGCATCCCTTTCTCCAACAGCAGAAGAGAAGAGCCAATCCCAATAGTAGAATCATTTGTTTGTTCTGAAAATAAAAACACTAATAACAGTGAAACAGAAACTTTCTTTCAAACAAGATTTTTTAAAATCAAGATATCAATGAAGCAAAGGATTTACCTGAGAGACTAATTGCAACTCAGCATTTAAAGTGCTTTTAAAGTTGTCAAATTTGTTAAACATGCTAACTAGCAAATCAGAGATAAGTGCTTCAGCTGTCTCCGAACCAGCTATATCATCTGGTGACCAATTGTCTGCAAATACACCCTTGAATCTACCAAGCTCAAGAAGTTCTTTACTAGCCTGAGGAACAGTATCATTTAATTTCTCTGTATCTCTCTTGTAGTCAGTGATTCCTAGTTCCATATTTTGGTCCCAGTAAAAGGTGCTGGTGCTACTCATGCTCCTAACACAGGACAGGACAGATGATACAACATTACCTACAATCTCAGAAAGCTGATTTTCCACATCGGGAACTTCACTAAGCTTGACAGCTAACAGCAAAAACTGCTTCAAATGAGGAGAAACTTTGAATTTAGTAAAAGGCAAACTCATGAATTTTAAGGACGCCATGGGTTCTACAAACAACAACTTGTTTGAATGCAATGCTGGTGGAAGATCTTCAAGTTTTCCTTCTGATGGGGAACAAACAACATTTGCAAGTGAATTGTCCATATCAAATCCAATATTAAATTGTCCAAGATCTTCAGCAGTATTTCCATAAACAATAAGAGTAAGACTTCGGTAACTTCCCCTGACAACCAAATGATTTGTAACTATGGCCTGCATCATCAGGTGTAACAACAATAAGCACAGTGGATAATCACCTTAAAAATTGAACTTTTAACAATGAATTCAAGATATATATGTAGCGTTCTAATACGGTGCACCCTGGGGGGTGGGACTGAGAGGGCAGCGCCAACATGGTGTGGGCCTCACAGGCATCCATGTGGATGCTGCCCTCTCGGTCGTACACCCCGGGTGCACACCCCTGGGGAGTGTGTATCTCTCACACACACTCTTACCAGCATAGATATGTACTGGCTTGATCCTAAGTAGATAGCTTTCAAAACAATAAAAGTCTAGATTAAAAGCAGTGCTTAAATATTTCAATCCCAAGACGGTCACGAGGATCCATCAGGCTAGTAAAATATTGGTGTTATATCATAGGAGAGTAAGATAACAAATTAAAAACAATTAAACGGAAAAAACACAGTTGTAAATTGTAAGTAGTGTTGGCACCATAACATAACAAAGCACCAGTTTTATGTCCAATGTGGACTGCAAAAATTGGTTGGTCCGTTTACTGGTCCATGCTAGGACTGGTAATTACTACCATATGCCAGCACAGGCTGAAGTTTTTGTGCCAATGTCAGAGGTTACCAGTATAGATAAAACATAGGTCAAAACAAACAAGAAGATATCTTTCAGAAATTTTGTTAATTGTATCTTATAAACAAGATAGTTAAGCATGATCAGGTTTCAAGGTTATTAAAACAATGGGGTCTTCATCAAATATATATAGTCTCCGAAGAAACAAGAAGGGTTTGGCAGAATATAATCCCACATCTTCCTGAGTAAAACTCATCATTCAAGGTCGATAAGAATATTAAGCCAATTGGCTTAATTACAGACTAGTTAAAGTACTACCTGAGAGTGTGGTTACCTAGAGTCTAGTATAAGTATCTGACATGACATCGACATGGATGGGGATCCAAGTGTCTGACTCAACTATTTATAAAACTTCAACACATGATTGATAAGGATGTTGAATGTCCACTCAAAGTATCATGTGTCAAGAGTACAGAATGGGTAAATGAAAAGCTGAAGCATAAGGAGAGACGGCAACAAAGATACTTGCCAATCATCCTTGCGAAGGGGAATCAAACCAATCTTCTGTGGAAATTGAGAATTTAAACCAAACCATACATACTCAGACAATTGATCTCCTCTGTTCCATGTAAAATTTGCCCACTGTTCACCAACCTCCAGTAAATTAGACAAGGGTGATAAGCTTTCCAATCCTCAACATCCATAATCCAAAGTTCTCCGGCGACTAGCTTCCTTCGCAGCAGCCAAACCATCTGCTCCCAATCTTCTTTACATGGTATCTCTAATGCACAAAACGATACTTCATCTTCTAGTCATCCCTAACCTCTATTTAAGAAAATCTTCCATCGAGAAGATTAAATGCTCCATTAAGTAACACCAGGCATTATTCAGAACATCATCTCATACCATTGTATTAACAACTGATCACTAGATGATCTTCTCTATTTCATCTTAGAACTGTCGTCTACAATGTCATATATCAACAAACCATCTCTTTTCAAGGTATTAAAAAGGGGTATTAATATAAAGTACCAAATAGGTTGAAAATTTTAAACAAGAAAAAAGGGGAGGAAGAAACAAGCAAGACAAGAACTATACTTCAAAGAATAATCCTCATGAAAATGAAAGAAGACATTTTTATAATGATCAACTTAGAAGACGCAATCCTATGCTAAAATTTTTGAATGAATTATTAGCAATTTCCAAATGGAATATAGACAGCCATCCAAGACTTTAAAGTCACATTGAAGCTTGTTGTTACAAACATGATTATGAACAATCAATATAAATTAGATTTACAAACTGGTAACCAAAGAAAAATTCTATTTATATTAATATGATTGTCATTGCATTTAAAAGTAGCGATTCGTTTTTGTTAAAAAAATATTGCAGACACAAGGATTCAGTGGAACAATAGCACAAACTTGAAATTAGATGAAGAGATAATAAAATACCTCAACTTCCAAAACATTGGATGAAGAGTGTGAATAAAGAAAAGGCTGGCAAAGGCGCCTAAATCTCGATTCACCTTCACAATGAACAAAAATCTCTAGTGCAAAGGAAGGGGGTGAAGTGGCCCTGCATGAGAAATTTTCAAAAGATTTCACTTGGGAGAGCTTCACACTTGCTTAACTAAATTAAAATACATGACCCTATGCAAGATAAACAAATTGGTGGCATGAAATATAAATGAACATGGTCAGTTTAAAAAAAAATACTGATTCACAACACCCAATAGATCCAGCCGTATCCACTCCAGAGAAAATCTTTGATTTTGTTCAAAGATAGTGTATTTTCATCAGAAAGTTGTTTGCCACTGATAGCTTTGGCTAAAGCCAGTCCAACTTGGCTGATCAAAATTGCAAACAGCCATTTTGGATTAATGGCTAAAATTATACTACAATAAATCTCAAGTGCAAACTGAAGAGGAAAAAACTGGGAGTTGTTAGCAATTTCTAACTGCAGATAGAATTCCAGCTCATGCTTAGAATTTAACATGCTGAAATAAAAACAATTCATAAAATTTGAATTATCGCAAGTATCTTTATTTTCCCACTTTCTTCTATCTAGAACAAATTCAATTTTAAAAATCTAAGTGAATCTACAAGAATAAGGCACACAGATGAAATCAAATGAACCATAATACTTGTCTTAATGTAATATTCAGAGGTATATATAGAACTAGTTAATTTTACCCGATAAGAGATACATTTGGTGCAGAAGGGGATGCATTCTGCTCAACAAACTCACAAGCAGTAATGACAACAGGTTCTGCAAAAATGACCTGCATGGAAAGAATCAATATATATATAGCTGTTTTTGAGCACCCAACAACAAGACAAGTCCTAACTACTTAAAACCAGCAAGGAGCTTATCCTGCCAGCATGTGTCATGTAAGAAAATGTTGTTAGTAAAATCAAGATCTTTTAAATTATTTTTAATTATGTTAAATAAGATTGTATTTGGTCATACTCTACATTTCACGCAATCAACTCTGGTTGATTCAACTTGCCTAGCCATAGAAATTGTTGATATTTGAAAATGGCATGCTATCTTAACCTATTTTTTCTCTGGTATTACATCTACTGGAGCCACAACATGATTGAGAAAAAAATGACAGAACCTGGAGGTAGGAGCAAGTGGATCACTAGCCCATAGAGTTGCTTGCACCCTATCTTGTGGAAAAAGAAGTCAATGCGACAAATCTCCATCACTGAAGAAGAAGCTATCATAATGAATCTGAATCCACAAATCCCTCAAGCAAATAGTCATATCCAAGAGGAAGGAAGGTTGCAAAGGAATGTGACCAATCTGGTGTCTCGGTACATTTTACATGCCCGTTGGCAGACCACACAATCATAATAACCAGCACAAAAGGAAACTTTAATCCATGCTCCTTTTAGTGTCATAGTACCAGTGACAGTAACTTGTGTTAGATACAATGTTGTATTGTTTCATAATTCATTGACATTTTGTGTAAAGTGAACATGAAATTATTGGCTTCTCACTCAATAAATAATTCATCGATATAAATCTGGAACAATCCAACCAAGATTACTATCATGTAAATCATGAAATTCCAGCAGTACAAAAAAGAATGCAAATATCAAAGGTTAAAAAAAATTCTTGAGCAGATAAAAGAAACAGTAGATGATGGTTTAGGAATCAGATGGGGATAACAAGATGGAAAAAACAACTGAGCTGGTATAACAGATCTAAAATAAGTCACTAACCTCATCAACATATTCATCAAGTTGAGAATGAACGAATGATTGAGCAAACAGGATGCATGGTTCAGAACGACCCATATCTTGTGCCTGGAAAAAGAAAATCATCATAGCAAATTGCAGATCCTAAAAAATGCCACTTAGTTTGAGTAGATCAAGACCTTTTTCATGTGGTTGATGTTATTGCTGAAGGTTCCAGGAAAGGGAGCTGATGAGACCCATTCACCGCATCTATATGAACCAGAAACCCAAGTTGTCAAGTACGGTTACTGTATTTTCAAAGCATAATTACAGACTTATCTAAGTTCCATTGTCAATCTAATCTCCTACCACAAATTTAAAAATTCTTTCATTATATGTTAATCTTTCACAATTAAGTAGTATTTGTTTTTTCTGCACCACATGCTAGAAAACCAAACTTCGTTCATAATGCATGTATGCATAATTGCAAATCAAATTTGTTTATGCCAACAACATAAGTTATAGACAAATCAGTTAATGATACCAATACCAAACAAAATTGTATTCATTTAAAATCATGTTTTTATAATGCACAAGAATTTTGAACTTATGAATGTATGCCAACTGACAAACTCTCAGAACACCAAAGTGAACATACAAATTGAGAGAAAGATTTTAAATGTTAGTTTTTTCCTTCATTTGGTTATTGAAATGCAGAAAACTAAAAGAGGATGTACGTTACCCTAGTAATATACAAGCACTAATAATCAAAACAAGCAAAAACATATCTTTGTTGCAAATGATAAGTCCATGACCCTCATACTTTGTATCAAACTTGTCCGAGAATGGATTCACTCAATTTTCCACATATATCATTTCATCAAGCTTGTAAGATGAGAAGCAATATTGTTAATAAACCCAACGATCAAAACCAACGCCTAACCGTATATAAGTCTATTCGGAGCAGAATAGACGAGAATAAATTCATGGCCCTCGTACTTCGTAGCGAACTTGTCTGAGTATGGCATTCACTCAAATTTTTCATATAACACGAAATCAACCAAGATTTCGTGACGATAAGCGAAACGGTTGATGAACCCACCAACAAAAATTAAAACCTAACCTTACTGGTAATCGTAAAGTAAAGTAGATAAGTCAGAATCCTACGTTGGCAGTGTGAGAAAGGAGTTGTGAAGGGACGTAATTGAAGAGTATAAATGTTGGGGGAAGGGAAAAATAAAATAAAAGCAGGGCGAAGAGACAGGAGAAGCGGGGGAGGGAGAGAAGACGGGAGAATGGGAGATTCATACCTTACTACTGCTTGGAGATAGAAATCACGCGAAGGCAAGGGTTTCCGAAGGCTACTGGCGGCGGCGGCGGCGGCGGTGGACGGCGACTAGGGCAAGCGGAGGCACAAGGTCGGGAAATCGAAGGGCGAAGAGGAGGGGGCGTGGCGCGGTGGTTCAGAAAGAATAAAATTGATTATTTCTTGGCAATTGCATTTAAAGGCTCTTTTTTTTTGAAATTTTAATAAAACGCCGCTTATTTTCATTATCATAAAAAAAGTCCTAAAACACCCATTATTTATTATACCAATTTTAACGAAAACAGCTTATTTTAATTAATTATATTAAGTTGAATTAATTTTAATTAAATTCTAGTAATTTTAACTAATATTTAAATAGTTTTGTTAATATTAAAATTATTTTGAATATAATTATTTAATAATTTTGAATAATAATAATGAAGACGATGCATGGTGATTATTGTTATGTCACCGAAATGAGCAAAACTACCGTGTATTTATTGGTTTTCAAAGAAAAGGTTTATTAATAATTTTTTTAATTGTAATTTTAAAGAGTATTTTAAATGAAATTTATAAGTGATATGTTATTAATAGAAAATTCAGGGGCGTTTTAAGAATATTATCAAATACTGGGCACATTCTCAAAGTTACCCTCGCATCCGGAATTTGACCCGAATGATTGATCAAGCTCTTCACATTGCGACAATGGCGAGACGGCTCACCGTCAGAGGACTCCTCTCCTCTTCATCCTCTCCGACACGTCATCTGCATCATCACCATGACACGCTGGTCCGCATCGTTGCCTTGGGCGTCGGCAGCCTCGACGACATGGTGGCGGCCCTCGACCGCTCCGGCTTCCCAGTTAACCAAGACTCACTGAACGCGGTCATCGACACTTGCACAAGCGAAGCCGGCGACGGCGGGAGGGGCAGCGGAAGAAGACTTCTGCGCTTCTTTTCCTGGTGCCTACGTCAGGTTCCCCGAGAACACCTCGGAGACGATGTCTTCAACCGCGCCATCCGGGCCTTCGCCGCGATGAAGGACCTCACGGCCATGGGTATCGCCATTTCCCATCTCCACGAGGAACGCCGGACGATGGCCTTGGAGACGTTTACCCTCGTCGCCGACACCCTCGTGAAGTCGGGCGAGGTGGAGGACGCCGTTCGCCTCTTCCGCGGCCTTGCTCGAGCGCGGCTGCTGCAGATCCAGGACGGCGGAGGCGAAGGGGCGAGCAGAGAACTGCTCGTCGTGGTCCACGCCCTCTGCGCCAGAGGGCACGCGGGGACGGCACGGGGCGTCGTGTGGCGCCACCGGCGCAATCTGCTTTCGGGAGGGGGCGAAGCCACCCGGATCATACACCAGAGTCTCCTCCACGGATGGTGCGTCAGTGGGGACATCAAGGAAGCGCGCCGCGTGATGGATGAGATGAAATCGCTAGGTTTTCCTCCCACCATAGCAACGTACAACGATCTCCTCCTCTGCCTGTGCAAGAAGAACGTCAAATCCAATCCGTCCGCCCTTGTTCCGGAAGCCACAAATTTGATGACGGAGATGAGGACATCAGGCGTCCCCGCCGCCACCGCCAGCTTCAACATCCTGCTATCTTCCCTCTCCAGGGTGCGGAGGGTCAAGGAAGCTTATCGAATCCTATACCTAATGCAACAGGGTGAGGCAGAATGCTCTCCCGACTGGGCAAGCTACCACATCGTCATCAGACTCATGTATTTGACTGGAAGATTTGTCAAAGGCGATAGGCTTCTCCAGGAGATGCTCGAGGCTGGCTTGCTTCCGGGAGCAAGTTTCTACCATAGTCTAGTAGGGCTCTTGTGCGGTCTGGAGAAGGTGGATCATGCACTCCAGATGTTCGACCAAATGAAGAGATGTGGGCACTACAATGCGCCAACATATGAGTTGCTAATAGAGAAGCTGGGTCGGAGTGGAAAGTTTGAACAGGCAACCAATCTGTGGGAGGAGGCAACAGAGAGGAATGTCATTCTTCAATGCTCGAGAGACTTGTTGGATCCTTCCAAGACAGAGGTATTCAAGCCAGTGGCAGCCGAGAAAAAAGTTGAGATCACAGAGCTATAGCAAGGTGCCATAGTCTTCCTTGCCAGTATGAGAAGAAAGGTTCTCGCGATTCCTAATGCAGCTTGAATAGGAGAATGGCTTACACATTCTAATGGTTAGATTTCTTTGCTTTAACATTGAGTAGATTTCTTTGCATTTCAAGATTCTTATATTTATCTCCACACAAATTTGTAGTTGCTATGCAACCACAAAAATTGATGTGCAGAATTGTTGATTGAACATAAATGCAATTCATGTTTCCACTTATCACTTTTTTGAATGATTAGGGTTGCGTTAGATTGACTATAAACTAATTAATTATCTTATTTATTAGCTCACATTTTAGGACATTGTTAAATTCCATGTTTTGTTGAACAGCCCATTTGAACATCTGATAAGGAGGCATATGATTGTGTGATGAGGAGGTTTGCTACATTAGAGTATATCTCATTCTATAGGGCATTGCCTAGATGCTAGGTTTTGTTGAACAGCCCGTTTGAGAGCCTGAGCAGGAACTCGCATGCATTCTTCCACTCATATATATGCAAATGTTAGCACGTCCACGAGACGACTTCCGTATCAACTATTATTGCTGAAACGAGTGAGGTTTTATACTCATTTAAAAGAATCAAGTAAAGCTAATTCAACTGCTTTTAATATCAGAACAAGAAACCTATCCATATATTTATCTCCGGAGATATAATTATGCATTGTGTTACTCAAAAGAGTCCTTGGAAGCTGCAGGGATTCCATTTGATTTTTTGGTCTCATTGTGGTCTTTATCTTGGTTCTTGTTCGCCAGGAGCGGCACCGTTTCTTGTTGTGCTATCTGCAACAACAACAACAACAATCATGTTATCGTTAAAATGCTAAGTGAAACACATGCTCTGAGGGCATATATTTGCAAGAAGAATTAGTTTATTAAATCAATCACGAAGAATGCCTAAAGACTGTATAATCACACCTGTGAAACGGGCAAGGAATCATTTGCTGATTTCTTCTTGCTCTCTTGCACAGAGAAGTATGAATACAGACCCATTCCAAAGACGGCAGTCAGGATGCCCATAATGTTTCTAGCTGTGAAGGGGTCGTGAAGCATAATGTAGCCAAAGGAAAGAATGAGGCAGGTCTTGACATGGCCAAGAACTTGATATGTCACCGGTGATGTCGTTCCAATTACTAGGAAGGTGCTGAAGTTGACAGAAACCGCGATCAAGCAAGATAGGACAATGAACACCTGTTAAGAAGGATTTCACACACGAGTTATCAACATTTTCTTGCTAGTTGAGCGAGGTAGAGAAAGGAAACCTAGATAGTGTGTCAATGTTGGAATACTAGATATGTGCTAATTGGTATGGATTTGAAAGGATTCGATCAAGCCAGCATACCAGAACCATAAAGGAATAATTGTAGGCAAACACGCTTCGCTTGGTGAGCAATCGGTCCACAGATGGGCCAGTGGCAAATAGAATCGCTGCTTGGAATGGTGATGATTGATACAGAAGTTGTGTGGATGAAACCTTCAACCTCTTTTGAATTGTGTTTGTCATCTACCATTCAATTTTATGGTCAAGAAAAACTACTTCAAACTTTGATCCTTTTTTTCGTTATTTTTGGAACATTTTGTGTAACAAGTAAGAATGTGCAGGAAGGATACAATTTGCCCAACACATGTAGTAGCAATAGCCAGAACCGAGAGGATTGAGCCGACAAGGTTGAGGTTCAGATCTGTGACCGATGCAATGCCAACTCCAAAGAGCAAGACAAGAAGAGAGAACTTTATGCTCTTGCTGGAAACAAATTCCAGTAAGTTTCCAACACCCAGATATCCAGTAAGAAAACGAGAAAAAGGAGGTCGATATCGAAATTCTCCATCAAACCTGAATTTTTTCTTCAGGAATATAGTCTCCAGCAGGACTGTGAAAGGGAT
This sequence comes from Boesenbergia rotunda, assembly GCA_024364735.1. NCBI lineage: Eukaryota > Viridiplantae > Streptophyta > Magnoliopsida > Zingiberales > Zingiberaceae > Boesenbergia > Boesenbergia rotunda. Next base: position 573,803 of record JAGFNQ010001764.1, read on the forward strand.
GATGGCTAGTTTGGTCATCTGCAATTCGGTAAGATAAACTGCTGATATAAATTTATGTTCTTAGTAATGGTTAGGCTTGTGTATGAAACTACTGGCCTGGTAGAATCCAACCGAGTTGAAGCCAAGGCTGAGGTTGAGGAATCCAATGGAGGTGCCGTTAAGAATCCCAAAGAGCACCACTGTCTTTGCATCAATCAATTTGGGCTCAAAGAGGTGGAAGCGCTGTGCGACATGGAGGGTGCAGAAGGTCACCATTAGATGCCAGCTTGTCAGGGTTGTAGCTGCCAATGGATAATTCAATAAGATCAAATACAGCTCCCACAATGCTTGAGATCTTTATTTAGTTCTTGTATTATGAGCTACAGACCGTAAGGGAAGCCAAGGCTGCTCATGAGAGCTTTGTTGCATATGACAATGGAAACCGAGGAGGCAACTGAGAGAGCTAGAGACCCAACCATCCCAATCTGAAACCCCGAACCCTCTGCAGAGGCCATCTTTTCCTGCTTAATACCTGAAACAACAATGCATATGCTATCAGATTCTTTCGCGCTGATTTGATATGCTTTTTCAGAAATGACTACGACATATCATGACAATAAATGCCTTGTTTTAGATGAAGAGAAAAGGAGCAAAATGGAAAGAAAACTTTGCCTCAGTCACAATCCCAACTCAGCCAAGCCTCTGGGGTGGCGGTGATCACCGGTGACGACTGCCGGAGAAGACCTCTCTTTCTCTTTCTCTTGTTATCTTCTATTGATTTTTGAGATGAGAAGTTGTAATCTAGGAGCATGGCAAGAAATGTGAAGGGGGGGTTATATATGTTTGGTATGCTCAAAGAGAAATTACATGTACATCCTCGAAAGTTTATCTATTGTTTAGAATGGCCTCAAGTTTATAAATTATTATGTTTTTTTATAAAGGACCTTGGAATCTAATTTACTTATCATCGTTTCAAATAATTGTTGTCAATAAAATCATAATAAACTTGAGAATGAATTCAATCATTCATACATTTTAAAATCGAAGTTTCTATTGCAATAGAATCAAAAAATTGAAAAATAAAAAATTGCATTGTTGAATTAATTAAGGTTGTTAAGGGTCGATTATTTGGTGAGATTGCAAGCAAAAGCAATGGCACCAACTAATTGGTAAGTAGTTGATGGAAGCTTTGGTGGTTGGTGGATCTTAGAGTTCACTCCAAAGTCATCCAACAATTAGAGGGATCATCCTTTATCAATCATCAACATCTTCCTTTGTCTAGTTTTCTCACTTGGAAAAAAAGGGGTAGATCATTGTGTTTGGTTGGATTCTTTTTTTAAAAAAAATCTTTGATTTCTTAAAAATAAATATATATATATAGATAATGAATTTTTGACACATTTAAATGTATTAATGGTTTGCACACAATAGTCTAGTGTTACACATGATTTTAATAGAATAAATAATTTGAGTTTCAGTGAATCAGAGGAAAGAGCATCTATCTATTGTCAAAAAATAAAAAAATAAAAAAAAAATAGTGATACATAAGATCTAAAATAACTGTTGTACAATGAGATGAAAGAGTTCCACATGAACTTTATGTCTTGAATTTGTGTAGTGCAGCAATTAACACATTAGGTGTTCAAAAAGGAGCCAAACTGAAGTTTGCCACGAGTTCTTTAAAAGATTGGTCTAGATCAGCTAATGCAATTAGTTAAAGAAAAGTCCAAAAAGCTGACCTTGTCCCACCAGATCTCGCCGAAGAGTTGTTTGATGTGATTAGTCAGTGCCCTCGACCAATGCCAATTAGCGGTGTTATAACATTGAACAATGTATTTGCTGGAGGAAACAGATAGAGCCAAGTTACTTGACAGAAGTGTGCAGAATCAGTTCATATACATCACAAGAATCAGGCAGGGTATAAGCATAAGTGTTCATAAAGGGAGCCAAACTGAAGTTTGTAACAAGTTTTAAAAGATTGGTCAAGATCAGCTAATGCAATTAGTTAAAGAATAGTACAAAAAGCTGACCTCGTCCGACAAGGTCTCGACGAAGACGTGACTAGTCAGTGCCCTCGACCAATGCCAATAAGCGGCGTTATAACATTGAATAATGTATTCGCCGGAGGAAACAGATAGAGCCAAGTTGCTTAACAGAAGTGTGCAGAATCAGTTCGTACATCACAAGATTCAGGCAGGGTATAAGCATAAACAGCATGATTGATACCTTCCGATAGAGATGGGGCATTTGACGAAATCTGACTGACTCCGTGTCACTAGAGCAGGGAGATGGTCAACCACATCAACTAGGAGGAAATCAACCTTGGCATATCAGATGATGGAGTCGCAACAAAGATTTGCAAGTCACCAGCAAAAATCTTTGCTTGGGTGTTCTTTGTGTCCTTGATCATTAGGCTGTTTATGTTAACACTGCTCGAGTATTGGAACTTTGGCGAAGAAGCGTCTAAGTAAATTCCAACTTGACATCGTTTGAGCAGGGATGTCATCGACGACAGCATGATCAACTAGGAGGAGATCCATCTCGGCATACTAGACAGAAGAAGATAAGCTTCCTTGTGCTCCTATTCTTCCTAGTCCTCTTCGTTTCTTCTTCTTCATCAAATGAGTCCACGTGACAAAGGCATTGCTTCTGAAAGACTAAGAAATAATCATAAAGTTAATTTTATGTTGGTTTTGTATGAAGCAACACCAATTTGTCATAATAATCACAGATAACATATATCTTAAAAAATACCTCATGCTCTTTGACAAGGAGGATTCAAGGGAACGCAAAGAACAGTGTGCTTCTGTGATCATAGCAACAATCCTGTTTTAACCAAAAAGGCAAGGAGAGTACACAATGACTTGTAATCATTGGTCTTAAGGAAGGCATTATACACCACACGGGACAGTTCCTGATCTGGATATATGCCAACACCTAACATCTTATTAAAGAATATTTTTGCCTCATGTACAAAGTGCCGTTTGCATAGCCGGTTGATTACTGCACTAAAATCTTTGATTGTAACCTCATATCCAGATTTCAGCATTTCATCGAAGAGCACAAGGGCTTTATCCGGCATTGTCATCGCACAATATGCTTGAACAACTGTCATGTAGCAAAATTTTCTCAATCTGATACCCTGATGCAAAAGATAATACAAAACCTCCTCTGCTCTATCAACTTGACCATTTAAACAAAGACAATCAATGAGATAGGTATAAGTAACAGGAGTAGGCACAAGACCACCATTTATCATCATATCATATATGTGGAAAACCATTATTGAATTTCTCTGTTCACAAAAACCTTGCATAACTGTAGTATAGGTGATCGAGTCGGCACCTATACCCAATGCAACCATATTGTTCAGTTTATCGAAAGCCTCTTTTACTTGACCGCTTTTACAAAGCGCCTTAATAACTACACTATTAGTAATTTTGTTGGGCATGATTGCTCTCCCATCCATTTCCTCAAGCATTATCCTCATGGAATTGATATCCCCGATTTCACAAAATCCATCAATAAGTGTGGTGTAGGTTGTGGTTGTAGGAGCCAATCTATGCATATCCATTTGCTTCAAACATTCCTTTGCTTTGGTTGGATTTCCAATCTTACAAAAGCCATAAATCAAGGAATTATAGGTCACAACTGTCGGAGTTATGGCCAACCTAATTAGTTGCTCATATAATCCAAGAGCTTCGTTGACATCACCAACTTTTGCAAAACCATCGATAACAATGTTATATAATGTAATGTTCAATGCCTGACCATTAGCAACTAGGTACTCCAAATACCACTTCGCTTCCAACATCAAACCTTTCTTGCGCATACCCGAAAGAATTGTTACATGAATAAATGAATTAGGCATCACATTGTTTGAGCGCATAATCTGGCATAACTGAAGTGCCTTGTCGATTTCTCCTAATTTGCAATACCCACTTATGAGGATGGAATATGCTACCAGATCCATATCGAGATTATTATCTTTTATCTCGTCGAGCAACTCTTCAACTTTCGCAATCCATCCTCTTTTGCAAAGGGCATTGAAGAGAACACTGTAAGTCACAATATTCAGCTTGCATCCCCTAGCAAGCATATCCTTCCTCTTCAATCCTTCATCGACATTGCCTTCATCACAAAGACCACTTATCACAATAGTATGAGTAACAAGATCAGGCTGCAGTCCCAGTTTTATCATCATTCTAATGAGCATCCAGATCTCATGCATCAATCCAATTAAGCGACACCCATTTATAACAGTATTATACATAACCACATCAGCCTCTATACCATCATTTTGCATGCACTCAGAGAGTTCCCAAGCTTCTTCCACCTTTCCTGCTAGACACAATCCATGCATAAGCGCATTGTAACTATATTTATCTGGAACAAATCCATACTTAAAGGAAAGAGAGAGGAGAGACCATGCAATCATGATAAAGCCAGAATTGTATGCTCCTGATATGAGAGAATTGAAGGTAATCAAACAAGGGTAGAATGATTTATCTTTGCTCATCTCTCGGAAGAATGATATTGCATCTTGCACTTTTCCTTGTTTGCAGAGACCATCAATAAGGAGATTAATTGTGTGCCCTCCACAATAAATCCCACTAGCTTTGATTTCTCGATGAAGATCAAGAACAATGTCTGTATACCTTGCACTGTATAATAAACTGTGATAAGTGGATACAGAAGCTTGCATGTCCAAGATAGCCATCTCGCTTAATACGAAACGAGCACTGTCAATCATTTCTGATCTAGCATATACATTTGCCAACATATCCCAAACAATGCTGCTGGAATCCCAATTTCTGAAATGAGTCAACAAGTGTTCGCAGAATAATGGTGCCGATCCAGCTCCTTTTCACATTTAAAAAGAAAAAGGTAATTTGACAAATAATCTACAAAGAAGCCATGCTCATTCAAGCAAACACATATAATCTAATAAAAGGGCAAAGAATTATAGCAACCACCAATTAGTACAATTTATAGGTCCATGCATAGTGTAAACGATAGAAAATTAGAAAGAATTAGAAGCATTATCCAGTGACCAAGAACCATTTGCTCAGCTAATTGCAAGGTTTCAAAAAGCATATGCAGGGGCCAAGAGCCATATGGAGTGAGTAAAATAATATTTATATCGATAATCTAAAGCATTCATCACTTGCAAAAGTTAACACTTATGAGTTACAAGCTACTAAATAAGGTAATACATGGTTTTGTAAATTTAGTCAAGTTTAAATTGGTTTAAAACCAAATATGATCCTTTAATTGCATTGTAAATCTCACTAATATCAATAGTCATTGCAATGTAAAACTAATAATATGAGACGGATAATATTAGATTATACAATGTTCACAAGGATTTCCTTGGTCAATCAAATATGTGTGAGGATAGAATACTGATCAACTCTTGCCAGAAAATATGATTTTTTTTATAGATAAAAAGAACAATTATCGACTCAGACAACAGCAAATACGGAAAGGTAAAGCAATGGTAGAAGAAACAAGAAAAACCTTGGTCATGCACAATCTCTCGCAAAACGCTTCTGATGTCCCCCAATCTCCTGTCTCTGGCCAAGGTGTGGCAAGCCTCCAGCCTCGATATCCAACGGCTGTCATGAAATTTAGGGCACGGTACCATTTCCTTCTTCAAAGCCCCATGTTGACCGATACCCCCGTGGCCGAATCGGCATGGAACAATCCTTTCGGCCTCTAGATTTAATAAAGAGACAATTTTTCCCAATAAATTCCTGTTCTCTGAGGTATAATAAGAACCGGGCGCAAGCTCCTGCTCCTCCTCAGAGGCAACCTCCGCCGCCATACACGAGAGGTGACAGCTAGTGGAGCAGTGGCGAGGAATACGCCGTAGAGATGGGAGATTCGTCCGGAACAGCATTGAACCATTGAAGACCTAGGGTTTCATTCTGGATAAAGAAGCGCTCCGCCGCCCGCCATCGTCTTCGTCGGGAGGAGTTCCCGACTGCTGACTCCGCCGCTAGCATGGAGGAGAATCGAATTAGACCGGTCCGGTTCGGTTCCTTTAAGGTAAAATAATTTCTTTAAATCCTAAACTCTAAAATAAATTATTTTTATAATATAATTTAATCAAAAATATTATATATAAAAAATATGTTTATATTATTTTTTATCAATTTAATCAAAATTATTTAAGTTTATTTTAATGTTATTAAAATAGTTGTTATAATAATTTTAAAATAATTCTAATTATATTGAGACGATTCGACCATGCTTGACAATTTTAATCAAATTTATAATTTTTTTTAAATATATAATTACACTATATATCCAATAAATGTTCAGTAAAACTATGGTAAATACTTATATTTATATCAAATAAAAAAGATTTAAAAAACTTAGTTAACATAAATAAAATAATATAAAATTTATTTAAATGTAAATATAAGTAAGAAATAGAGTGCATTTACCTAGTGATATAAAATTAAGTTATTATCGTTGTATAATATATATATAATAGTTTTTACTAAATTAAATCGATTTATTTTAACACATGATGGATTTGATTTTTGCCAAAATAAATAAAGAGAGAAAAAACATAAATCTAACCAGAAATAAACGCTAAATGAGAAATTATTCTGGTTTATGATCCATAAATACACCAATTTGATGTAGTGATAAGAATCAGGATTTTATTTCCACTCAGGACGTATAAAGTAAAGGCGTCGGGAGTTTCCATGTTTCTTAGATTTACTTGTCGGACCATTTATCCTATGGTTATGATGGTGGTAAGATCTGAATACCCAATAAAAAATTAAATAAATAAATTCACCCCTCTCATCCTCTCTGTTCCATGTAGTCCAACAAATAACAAAAATAATCTATTATTCGATCCAAATGTTTTGCATAAATATAACTCTTTCATAAACAAGAATTACAAAGAAGCTTACACTGAATGCAAATATTACAACTAGAAGAAGATAAACTTGGCAGCAAGTGTCCAACACAAGGGGAAAAGAATAACTCTCAGCAATGGAAACATGAAGGATGACAAGGTATTAAACAGCAATGATCCACCAAATGACAAACAAAACTAGAACTCCAATACATTTCCCATGAATCAAGTTTCCACCAGCACCTGCAGCCACAGCAATCCACAAGTTAGTAATCTATTCGAATTTCTGTTTTCACTTTCATTGTAGCCTTAACCAAGAACACATGCTAGTCTAATTTCTCATTTTTGGGTGATTACGTCGAGGAGTGTTTCCGAATTTGTCCACAAAATTTAAGTGAATTCATGCACACTAAGATTTTCTATCCGAGACAATAATAACATAATAACTCTCTCAAACCTCATCAGTACATATCTTGTATTTAGGTAGGCCCCCACAGTATAGCCGAGTTGTAATTGAGTGGCAGAGTTACTTCATTGTATTTATTTAGATAGATAAAATCAAATTCTACACAGATCACGATTTCGAAGCTATCATACTCCCATTATTTACCTTGTGCGACGACCATGGCCCCTTCCCTTGTCCTAGCCATCTCCACCGCGTGCTCTATCTACGTTCACCGTCACTCAATGTGTTATCATTATCAACTTTGTCGTAATGTTAGAATATCCAATGGAGCAGGCTAAAGACCTCAGCTAATGTTCTTGTGAGTCTAGAGAAGAGTATTTCCATATGGTGTATCCTTTTTGTACGTGTTTGTTTTGTGTTATCATTGCAAACAAAAAGCAAAACATAGACAAACAGAACAGTATAGACCCACCCACCTGATGATCTTATTTAGTTCATATATATATATTTTTTATTTTCAACTTTTTCTTCTCGAAAATAAATTTTAAGATGATTTTTTGTATGAACCAAAAAATTTGGTCATGTTATTTTCTGCAAGCGTATTGTTTTCTTGGGTATGTTTGTATCCCAAATTCCACATATTTGTCAGCCATATCAAGCTGTTGACTTGGCTTCCAGATACTTTGATGAAGTCAGAGACGTGTTCGACAATAATTCCAGTTCAACGAGATTGACTAAGTTCTAAGGTAGAATTCCAACTTCCTGTGTTTGACAGATTGTTGCTATCTGCTTGTTGTTCTTAATCAGGAGCCTACTGAGTCTGACCAAGTACAATATTTTATTTTGTAACAAGAAGAAGAAGAAGAAGAAAATCATCTGCTTGTGATAATAAAAACAATCTCTATCCGACTTGAAAAAAGTAGAAAATTTGGAAAAATCTAAGTACTGGAGAAGAAGAAGTAGAAATCATCTGCTTGTAATAATGAGAACAATTTCGATTCGCATTGAAAAGAAAAGGTTGAAATTTTGGTAATATCCAAGTACCTGAAGGAGGGGGAGGAGGAGGAGGTGTGCGGGATGACGATGGACCTGCTTGTTCGACCATCAAAGAAGTAATTGCAATCAGTAAAAACCCTAATCGATTCCCCAATCACATAAACAACAAAGCCCTAATTGCTAGGCGAAGAATCGAGATCTGGTGGCGGTTGCCCTAATTGATAAGAGCGATTACCGACCGGAGGAGCAGCCGTTGAGGTTGGTGACGTTGCAGGCCCTGGCCAGCTGGGTGGCACTCTGGATGTTGATGTTAAAGGCACTGGAGACGCTGGGGTCGGTGAGGATGGCGCAGAGGCAGTCGAGCTCGTTCTCGACGGCGTTACGCAGCGGGATGCAGCAGGAATCCGACGGCGTTCCCGTCGTCATGTTGAGGTACTGCCCGCAGGGGACCAGGTCTGCCGCGCAAGTCTGCGCTTCCACTTCCCCCGGCGGCGCTAGGACCAGTGCCAGCGCCAGCAGCAGCAGCAGCGTCGCCATTAGTTTCTCCATGGCTCTGCTGCTTCGCGACAGGAGAGAGTAATTAAGGAATCGTCGCAGTATTGTTGTCGCTGCTTGCATTTAAGTAAGCAACCCCATCCTCGCGGAACCGTTGGCGTGCAGTGAAAAGCATTTAAGAAAATAAACCAATCCAATTTAAATAAAAATAAATATTTTAAAGTCGATCTTAAATGTGTATTAAAAAAATTAAAAAGACATTTCTGGTTAAAGGGGGAAAAACACCTCATTTTATCTAAAAAAAATACTTTTTATTCCAGTAAGTAATATTTATAAAAAAAATATATGAACTAGATGATATTAAATTTGAAGGGATCCATTTGGTTCGGCAAAAAATTTTCAATCAATAATCAAGGAAAATCAAAAAGCGTTCTGACAGACTGTCCAAAAATATAATACTTCAAAATTATACATCCTATTTTAAAAAAAACCTATAAATATATTATATTTAAGAATCGAACCATGAATACTTAAGTGATAACCTAATATCTTTCTATATACCGTAGTGTCAGGATCAGTAAATAATATTTAGGACATCCGTAACGGCTCATTAATCGAGTATTATAACGCTAGATTAACCATTGTGGCGAAGGCGTTAAAAGGTCGACGCGATAAACGTGTTTATCGACAAAAAACCAAAATGATATGACCTAATCGATTAGGGATGCTCCCCCAATAGACTGCCTAATCGATTGGAGACAGTTCTCAATCAATTAGGGACTGCAATCGGGGTTGTCTTTAATCGATTAGGGTAGTCGTAATTGATTGGAGATCGACAACGGTCACCTAAACGGTTAGTAAATACCCACAATGATTATCTGACGATCACAAATGACTATTTTTAATAAAAAAATACATTTTTATCTATAAATACTCATCACCTTACAACTCTCACTTCAATATTCAAAAACCTCCTACCCAATTACTCTAATTTCAATTTTTAAACATCTCTCTCCAAATTATTCACATTTCATTAGCTCTGAATAATATTTTAATTTTAAACAATAACAAATATATTTAAAAATATTATTATTATTTATTTTAATCAATAATCATTTAAATTGGTAATTGAAATTAAAAATAAAGAATTTATATATGAGAAAATGAATATGTGAAAAAATGTATATGAAAGATAACGTATATGTGACAGGTGAATCTCAAAAATAATAAGTATTAAATATTAAATGAATATAAAAGAAAGAAAATATTAATGTTAATGTGTATTTGACAAATGAATCTTATATTTTTATTTAAGTGGTAGACATTATAATGTTAAACATGTTCCTACAATAGTTACTGGGATATAAAAAAAATGACTTTTCTATAACCTTGAATATAATACTTTTATAATATTATATTGTAGTACTTAGATAACTATTTTAAAATTATTTTAATTAACTTAATAAAAAAATTAAAATAATTGTAATTTAAAATTTAGAATTCAAAACATTAAAATTAAATTTAATGACAAACAATTATAATTAAAAATAGTTAGAATAGAAGATAAATACAGATAAATTACTTGATTACATTTATAATTCTAAAATTTAAAATCTTAAATTCCAACTTTTAAAATCTTAAATTTTAAATTTTAAAATCTAAATATTATTAGCCTTAGTAATTTTAAATACAGATAAATTACTTGGATCCTAGAGCTCCCCCTTGAGCTCTTAGCATTAGTCATCTCCTAGATGACTCAACAAACATTAGACCACATTAGTATACCTCCGGTGACTCATGGTCTACAACCTTTACTCTCTTAACCTTAGACCCCTTGTCCTTAGTTAAGACTTTTTCCTTGCTTTTAAATGACATTCCCTTGTCATTTTTGGACTTCCCCTCCTTGCCATAGTTATATACTCTAGCATATTTTTTTCATTGACATTGGAGAATTTAGACCGGTATCCTAAATCCGATCTATCATGGTTGAGTTTTTGACTATCCAACTTCACACCTAAACTCTTAAATCCAATAGTGAATCTATCTAGGGTTTTCTCCATTTTTTTAAGTCTTATCCTCAAGACTTGATTTTCCCTCTCTAAGTTCTCAACTCTAGAACCAACATGTTCTCCTTGGACACTCCTAGACTTACTCACCTTCCTAGGCATATGTCTCCCCTTCTTGGGATTTGTGCCTTGATCCTTAGGTCCAAACGTCTTGGATTTATCATGATGCATGATTTTCCTATGGTTTTGATATACAATATTAACCTTATTTCTATCATTATACCTAAAACCATGATTATCCTTAACAAGCATATAAGAATTTGAAATTGGATTTAATTTTAACCAAGGAATTACCTTCCCTTTTACCTTTGAAGCTCCCCCTTGACTTGAGCTCCTCTTCTTTTCCAATTTCTTCAAGTGCACCAATTTCATGATTTCTCCTTTCTTTGGGCACTTGGTGTGGTAGTGTTCATGCTCATCACACGGGAAGCAAATTATATGTTTCTTATCCTTCTTTGCTTCATTCCTACCACTCATGTTAGTTTTCAAACTATTTGAATTGAGTTTAGGGTGTACCTCCTTTTTCTTACCCAATGGACACTTGTCCATGTAGTGTCCCTTTTTATTGCACCCAAAGCAAATTATGTGTTCCTTTGACTTTGCTTTAGTGGAGGTGAAAACTTCTTCTTGCTCCGGTATTGAGGATGGTTCTTCCTCCCCTCAATTCTTGAAGTGGAGACTTCTTCTATTTCTTCCTCACTTGAGAATGTGGACGATTTCATTTTCTCCTCCTCTTCGGATGTTGAACTTAATTCCCGATTGATCCTTTTCCTTCTCTTGGATCAATGACTCTTTTTCCTTAGGCTCCTCTTCTCCTTGTCTTTGTGTTGAATTTTCATGTAGGGCTATCATCTTTTTCCATAACTCATACACATTCTTGTATTCTCCTATATTTGACACAATATATGAAAGTAATAAATTTAACACAATTCTAGTTACCTCCTTATCTGCCTCCGCTTCTTCCGTTTGACTCTTGGTCCAATACCGAGGCCGAAGGCGTTTTCCCTTCTTGTCCATTGAAGCTTCAAATGACACTTCCAATGCAGTCCAATGATCCCAATCCATTTGGAGCCACATCTCGAATCGCTTCCTCCAATAATCGAAGTCATCTCGCTCGTATGAAGGTGGAATTCGAATATCCCATCCTAGCGGACCTTCCGTGTCCATCTTCCTCTAGCTTTTTGATCTCCCGGCGATTAGTCCGTAGACGAGCGAACCTCGCTCTGATACCACTTGTTAGGACCTTGTCGTGTGCTAGAAGGGGGGGTGAATAGCAATTCTTCGATTCTTCTCTTCATACAATGTTAGCGTGCGCAAGCGGAAATATTAATAACAAAATCAAACAATTGCTAACACGTCACCTTAACGTGGTTCGGAGATGAAGCTCCTACTCCACGGCTGTCCGTGAGGTGGACGATCCCGATCCGTCGGTGGATGACTCCCCGGATGACCTCCGGCTAGCTCGTGTAGCTTCTTGTGGGTGGAGAAACCTCGCCACAACCCGGACAATACTTCTGAGCACAAAGACTACTAATGAGCTCTAACCAAGCTCATTTCGTCAAGAACTCTCAGTCAAAACCGAACCCTTTTAAATAGTGCTCCAGGCTAAGAAGATCGCTACCAGTCGACTGGTCCACTTAGATTCGATCGTTACAGCCTAACGTTCGAATTCCAAGTGTCATCAGTCGACTGATCCAAGGCCAGTCAACTGATCTTTCTATGGACTTTATCAGTCGACTGTCTCAGCACCAGTTGACTGGTCCACCCCTAAACCTAAGGTTTCTCTTTCTCGAGTACATTTTTCTTAGCACTCGAACCTTAGGATTTCCCGAGTACATTTCCCTTAGCACTCGAACCCTCACGACTCAGTTAACTCTTCACCAGCAGCCTCGACCTATTGCCTTCAAGCCCTCTTCGACTTTGACCCTCGTCCCTCAGATGCGCACACAAGCCCTCGGCTTGCCTCCATGTCATCCTTCACGCACGCCTCGAAGTTCGCTCCCCTCGGCTCATCGTCCCTGCTTTATCCACGGTCCTTCAGATGCGCACACAAGCCCACGGCTTGCCTCCATGTCATCCTTCACCGGTCCCGAAGTCGTTCAACTAAGTCCATGTGTATCCTGCAAGACCTGCACACTCAAATACACATATCAAACACAAGGGTGAACCTAACTTAAACCCTTTGCCCAAACATCAAAACATATGGTCACTCCGGACCATAGATTACCCTAATATAATCTGCATTACAAAAGCTAGTAAAAGTGTTATAATCTAGATTACATGGCAAAAAACATGTAATCTGGATTATATTACAGACTCAATTACATTACAAACTGTATTACATTACCCCTAACCAAACGCAGCCTAAGGGGGCGCTTGGTATATATTCGGTAATGGGAATGGTAATGGGTTTTGATTGAGGGGTTTATCGGTTTAGTGATAACTTAGTGGGGGCTAGGTTATAAAATCAGGGGTATCATATTCATATTTTGATTCCAATTCTCGTATACTAAGTATCATAAATAGGAATGAAATAAATTTCATTCTCATTCTCGTCTTCTAAATCCGCCCCTAAGTGTTATATGTTTGATGGGCCATCATTTTATTATTTTTTTGAAAAAGAAATATTTTATTAACGCAAACGTCCTATTAATTTTTATCCCATTGTAATATTGTATTTAAAATTTATTTAATAAATAAATAAGGAAAAGGTCGTAACTCGAGGGAGCTTCGCGCCTTTAATAAAATGTAAAAATTGAATGTAACAAAATATTAATTTTGAATACCGTAGATATTAATATTTAATACACAGAGTCCCTGATTATATTTTTCTTAGTAAGGTCGTCATTTTTTTTTTCTCAGCATATTTTTCTTATCAAAGTGTACACTTAAATTAACTATAAATTATCTTAAAATTTCCCATCACACTCTAAAATTTATTACCGGTCCATATGCGAGAAAATCTTTATTTCCATTCTCTCCAATAAATATTTATTTATTTCAGTTTCTAATAATAGACACTAATTTTCTTAATTATTTTTAGTTTTATATGTACAAAAAACCTAAAAAAATAATTTTTTTTTAAAATTCAGCACAATTAAATTAGAATGTAATATATTTTTTATTAAATTGATCACAACTCTTTTTTCACACGATCAATCAATAATTAGTTAATCGATTCAACCTAAACTAATTAGTTAAACAGGAAAAGAATAGTACTTAATTTGATAAAAAATATATTAGATTCTATTTAAATAATGTTAAATTTAAGAGGAGTTATACCTGCCTTTTAACTTTTTACCTATAAAAAATGAGAATTTTATTCCATCACGACAAACCTAACCGATCGATTACCGATCTGATTCTTCATCGATCGGAGTTGCCTAATCACAATCGATTCATCCTAAGCAATGCCCAATCGTAATCATTCATCATAAGCTAATCGATTTGTATAAGTTCCCAATCAAGAAAATTATGCTCAATTTAATAGAAAATATATTAGATTGCCTTTAAATGATACTAAATTTAGAAAAATAAAATATATCTTATTTTGAATTTTGTGTACCTAAAAAATAAGAGTAATTAAATAAATCAATATACATTAAGGTGTTGAAGCAAATTTAATTTATTATTAGGGAGTTAAAACAATTTCCTCTTAAATTAAACTAGTTTAATCATTTTTAATTTAATTTGATTAAAAATATCATATATACAGTGTTTTTATTTTTTTTATTAAATTAATTGAAATTATACAAATTTAATCAAAATTATTTAAATTTTATTAAAAATATTCAAAATTATTATCATAATTTTGAAATGGTTTTAATCAAAATTAAATATTTTTAATTAAATTTTCAAAAAAATAGTTTCAATATAATAATATTTTATATGAAACAATTTTAATTGAATTAACTCAAATTTGTTTTCATATTATAACAATTATACTTTACTTCTATGTTATAGATTATAAACTATGACCTAACTGTTACAAATAATTGAAAGGTATTTTTAAAATAAAAAATTTATTAGATCATAATTTTAATATATATTTTTTAAAAATATTCTTTTTATAAAAAAATATAAGAAGAAGAAATGTACTCTTAATTTTTATCCCGTATTTCTACTAGATGTACTGTAATTTTATTTTAATATTTTAAAAATTAATGTTTGTTTGAAATTTTATTTTTAAAATTACTTTAAAAAGTACATTTAATATTTAAGTTATCAACCCTCTGATACTTTGGAAAGTAAGCTTGTTTATAAGTATTTTTTACACTAAAATAATAGAATAATTTTTAACCTTCTTCCAATATATAATAGTTTTTGAAATAATCTAAAATTTATTGATATCAAAAAACCTTTAAAAATTTTATTTTATTGTTTAAATCCCCAAAGGTTTAATATCTCCATTTGACCCTTTGAAATTATAATTTAAATTGAGAATGATATTTTAATAATATAAATTAAAATTCTAAAATGGATATTTTAACATATTAATATAATTTGGAAAGCATTTTGAAAAATCCAACATCTAGTTGGCCTGTATTTTAGGTAGATCTGGACTCATCAAATTGATCCACCCAGCCAAATAATCTAAACGATTGAATTATAATTTTATCAATTCATTTAAATATGGATCGAAACTGGCCGACCCACTTGGACCCACGACCCGCGTAGGTCGGCCAACTACAAGCTTGAGTTGGCCCGCGGATTGAAAAAAAAAATCCCAAAACTAAAAGCTCAAGTGGAAAATTCAATGAGCTCATGAGTTTAACTCGTTTAATCCGTAACCTAAACTTAACGAATTTAATCTTGTCTATATATTTTTTTAATTTTTGTAAGCTCGTGGGTTGACTCGTCTAACCCACAACCTATCTTGGTTTGAATTGGAAATTTTCTAACCCGCAAAGATAACGAGTCAGTCCGCCCCCACCATGCCAAATGATTGGTCTGCCTAGTCACGTTGTGGTTTGGCCTGTTCGCCTCGGCCTATTTACCAAGTCCAATTTTGTCTCGGCCTGTTTACCAAGTCCAATTTTGTGCATGCGCATCATATTTTCATATCAGGAAAGGTGCAATACTCGTCATTTAAGGGGTTTGTTGTTTGGTTCACTTGAATCATATTTCGTAGCATCGTGATCCTACACCGAATATATTTAGTATTAGGATTGGATCATTTAAAATTGGATCATAAAATCGTACAATCCTATAAAAACTCTTAAATTTAATTTAGCATTTGACTGACGAGTTCATTGTTGCTCCCCTCACCCATGCACGACCGCTGTCACCACAACTACCAGCCACCGGTTGACGCTAGCCTTCTGCAAGCCACCTACACTACCTCCTCATGCACTCTCGCACGTCACCTTCACTATCATTGCCCGTCGCCGACGCTGTCTGTGCTTCCGATGTCAGAAATTCGAAAGCGCATGTAAAATCGTTTGTAACGTAGAATCGTACTGATTTCATCGATTCTGTATGATACCAAC
The DNA here is from genome assembly GCA_024364735.1 of Boesenbergia rotunda. Taxonomy (NCBI): domain Eukaryota; kingdom Viridiplantae; phylum Streptophyta; class Magnoliopsida; order Zingiberales; family Zingiberaceae; genus Boesenbergia; species Boesenbergia rotunda. Next base: position 590,111 of record JAGFNQ010001764.1, read on the forward strand.
AATCCTATTCCGATTACATCGTAAAAAACGACCCCAATCAACCCAAGTTCTCAACAACAATTTGGTGCTTCCAGATCATAAAATCGTCCAATTCTACGATCTGAATCACGATTTTACAAACCAGGACTCAATAGCTTCATCTTAGGGGCATGCTTTTGATTAGGAAAGAGTACTTAAAAGAGGTCGGGTACTCGCTGTGGATGCAAGCTCATTATACCAAAAAGTTTGGTAGGAAATAAGGCACTCGAACACTCCCTGTGGATGGAACGCCCGACACTCCATACCTTATCACTCCATACCTTATCACTCCCCGTTTGCCATCGACGGCATGACGTTTGTCCTCCTCACAACTTAATACTATCTCAACCAATCTTACTGAAGCGAAGCCACACAATTTCTCCTAATAGAATATCGATATGGTTGTTCTACAACCACACCAACTAGACCTTGTCCCAATCCTTCCTAGTGCCTTTCCAAACTTTGCACAATGCACACACCTTCTCTATCTCTTTTTCATAATAGTTCCAAGGCACACAACCAACAAATTTAGGTTCGATATCGTCACCATGAAACCTTATAATGAACCGAACAACCTTACACATGATTTCACTTAATCAAACTTGAATTTCAGAGCAAAGTTTTCAGTTTTGATCGCCTCATCGCCATAAAATGGATTCAGTGTCAAAAGACTAATCTCCACCCAATATAGCATGCTAAATTCGATTCTACTCATGAAGAAATCAGGAAAGCTTGATGACTGACAGTAAATTTACTCGATCAAACTTGAATATCAAACAAAAATTTCAACTTGATCACTTAATTGTGCTTGATTTCCATCACAATGTAGCATGTAAAACCAGAGTTCAAACACCATCTCAAACATCGCAAATTCGTACAAACTTTGGAAAAGAGTGTTCGATTCATTGAGAAGCCCCATATTCGACAACCTAATTCGATAAAGCTTACGACTTTGTGAAGAATTACTTATCTTTGGAGGTGGAGATGCCGTACTTCTCCTGCAGACGCGTGATCTCATCCTCCTTCTTCTTGGTGTCGGATTTCTTGGCCATCTTGGCTTGCTGGTAGTACAGGACGATGAGGTAGCGGTTGGCGACGTTGAAGCCGGAGAGGTGGTCGACGGCGGTCTTGGCGTCGTAGATGTCCTCGTAGACGACGAAGGCGGTCCCTCGGGTATCCTTGTTCGTGCCGATGCGGATCTGGCGGATGGCGCCATACTTGCCGAAGATGTCGTACATCTCCTCGCTGGAGATGTTGAATGGGAGGTTGCGCACGTACAGGACCCGATTCACTTCCGGCGGCAGGCGGGTGTTGGCCTTCCGAAGGCTGATCGTCGCCATGATCGATCGCGAGGCCAAGTTAGGGTTCCGGAAACGAAACGAAGCGAGCGACCACCAACGAACCTTTCGAGAGGGCCGTGACCGGTCCAGACCGAGTAAATTAAATACGGGTTATTTTCGTCGCCCTGGTTCGAACTTCAAACCGGAAAACTTTATCTCCCCTCGCGGCCCGGCGTGCACCGCCCGCAGATCGCCGGAAGCAGCTCTTCGGTCCGGCTGACGCAGGCCGGCAGCAAGAAACGGAGCAGCACAACTGATCCAGACCAATAGATGCTGGCTCTGTACAGCGTCCCGAAGACCGATTTGGCCGCCACCTCCCCTGGCGCTTCCAACACTGTCATGCTCTCCCCGCCGTCGAACTTAACGAGTTCCTCCACCTCCAACGCCTCCTCTTCCTAACCGCCGACCGCCTTTTGCTCCTCGCCCCTCTCCGGATCGACCTTCTCCGAACGGCAAGCCACAATGCGAACAAGAAGACGAGTGGAATGGACGAGGAAAGCAAACCTAGGAGGAGCCTGATCTCGAATCCGATCTAGCCACAAGAAGATCGAAGCTTCGTCATTTTTGGTGCGATTTTAGGGAAAACGGGGGAAGATCGAAAGCGGATTGGAATCGAATGCGTAATTGAGAAGGTGGAGAAGGAGATTGAGAAAGAGAGTAAGGCGGTGGTTCCTTTCTCGGCGAAGGCGAAGCAGCGGAGGAATAAAAAAAAAAAGGGAGCGATATCGCGTGACGTGGAAAGCAAAGAGTGGTCCATGGAGATGAACGGTGTTTCCTGGTGTGATGTTGAGCTGGTTGGACCGACGGGATCGGTCCATCTAAACCGTAATGAACCGTAACTTGAACCGGATAGATTTAGGAAGGGAGATTTAACATATTGCATCTTTGAAATTCTTAAAATCATATATTTAATATTTAAAAATGTTCGAGCTTATTAATTTTATACATTCTTTCACAATATAATTGAACTCATATTTTATTCAGATTTTCTAATTTAATTTACAAGAACATCCCATAGAACCCAATAGATTGGCCCGTTACGACTCGCACACTCTTTATCACAAGCGATAAAGCATAACACGCGACGACGAAGATCTCCAAAGTTAAGGGAGAAAGAGGATGCCATTTCACAACATGACAGTAGCCAAAGAGCCGACCCTGATCAAGCCGGGCCAGGCCGCCGGCGACAAGTACCCCGACCGCACAACACTCAGCCGCAGCCATTGCAGCCCCGCGACTAGCCGCACCAGCATCCGGCACGGCGCGAGCACGAATGTCAGGGGGATGATCCAGACGCCCAACTCCAGGACAAGCACCATTTTTGCGCCTGCAGCCCCTCCCCTCAGTTCAGTTCTGATGCTGCTGCATTTATCGATCTTGATCCTTCATTCGTGTGGCTGCGTTTTACTATTTGTTTACTAAGGATTGCTTTCGTGGTCGATTACCTGTCCATTGATGAGATCACAGGCGATGCTTGATACATTAGAATAATGGCTAGTGGGAGTTTCGTGGCATATTTGCTTTAATGTTTACTTCGAAGGATAAGTGTTTGAAATGCCCACCATAACACGGGGTCGATATATAATGGAAAAAATGTGTCACACTAGATGAGTTAATCGTCAATAGATTAGCAATGTTATCATAATGATGTATTGGTAAGACACGGGGCGTATAAACCCGGCAACGAGGATTCAATTTTCATGTCGGGCACTGTCAAACATATGTAGAGTTTGGATTTCTAGTGTAATAGAGGTGTCATGTCCAGACCAATCACATAGACTTTTTAACAATGCATCGAGACTATCTTTTAAATAGGAATATCAATTTCTTCTGGAGGATTCGATATTCAACTTGAATAGATGATGGTATAGAAGGACTATCGATATTCGATATCCGACTCGAATAAGACTTTTTTTCTAAAACTCTTAGACAATTTGTGTTGATGTTAGAAATAAATTATATAGATGTTTAATTTATTTTTAAAATTATAAATATATATTTTTTAAATATGATATTAATTCTAATGTATTTTTATTAAATGATATAGATATATGGAAAAAAGAAAAATTATTAGAGCTTTGATACACTTAGTGAAAAAACTCAATGAAACGTTTAGTGAATGACGTGATACTTTGCATGCATACGTCCAATTATCAGTCAGACACCATCAGCGACCTCCGACCACCGTCCTAAATCAAACTATATCCTGGGGGTACGGTGAATCCGTCGGAGATGGCTGTATACAAAGTATCACTTTATTTACTTTGCTTTTTCTTAAAATTTTTCACTGAGCATATCATTTTTTAAATTATTAATATATAAGATATCCGATCTTTTAATGAGTATGAATATTCAAATAAATATCTAATACCCGATAATTATGAAGCCGAAGAATAAAATTCAATTCGAATCTGTTCTATTATTATCCTTAATTCTAATGGCAAGAAGATTTCATTTTGCAATCTCACATTTTATTTATTTTTTATTTTTCCCCTATTATTTAAAATACTATTATTTGCTCACCTTTTACTTACCATTTGAAGATAAAATATAAAAACACTTTTAATTATTCTTATCATAAAAAAGGCGTTCCTTTTTTTAAAAATTATTAAAATAGATCATCGATAATTTAAAGTTGCAAAATAGTTTTACCAAAGTTGCATTTTCTTAGAGAGTTTGACCATCAAGATGGCCTGGCCACTTTGACGATTTGTATTTATAAAGTTAGATCAATCGAGAATAAAGGAATTATTTTAGGTATATAATGATAGAGAAGATGTTGTTTTGATAATTTTTTTTAAATGGATATCTTTTTAAAAGACGATATGAATAATTTGCTCCCGGTGCAGTGACCGAGCATCCATATAATTTGATAGGTTGAATTTTAATTATGTAAGATTCTTTTTTGTGAGATGACAAATTTGATAGGTTGAATTAGCTAGGACTGCTCACTCCCGTATTTAATAGTTGATGAAAATTTTAAATTTATAAGATCAATAGGGTGAAAGGGTTGGATACAATAGTGAAAAAAAAAAACTATTAATTAGCTTGCTCTTTTGTTTTTGTTCTTTTTTAAATGCTTCAATATTCAATAGCCATTATAAAATGCCGCCCAACTTTTTATTAATATCAAAACGTCCGTCCTATAAATAATGTTAATTATGATTCACAATAAGCGATCACATGGATTTTAAGATCAAATTTTAATTATTAGATGTCTGATTTTTTTTATATAAGAAAAAAAAATATTGACCAATAGCAGATGAACTTGAGATGACCGATTCGACTCCATAAAAATTTTTCACCGATCACCAGGGTAAATCGGAAAGCACTCGCAGTGGACGGTCTAGAAGCTCAACGTTTCAAGATTCACACACTATTTTTGAAGAAAAATTCTTACAAAATAAGCCGTACCTAGAGATCGAACCGTGGATGTCTAAAATAACAATTAGTCATCCTATTACTACACCATAACCCCGAGACTCTTTTATATAAAGATCATCATACTAAAATAAATATTTCTCAAAATTTATCCATCTATATTTAATCCAGGATTGATTATATATACTGAATTATATATTATCATTTGCTGTAATTCTTAAATTTGTAGTAATGGAAAATGATATGCTTGGTAAAAAATCTCAAGAAAATGCTCAGTGAATGACGTGATACTTTGCATGCAGCGATCCTCGATGGGTTCACCGTGCCCCTTAGGGTATAGTTTGATTTGGGGCGGCGACTGGAGGCCGTCAATGGTGTCCGAGCAATAATCGGACGTGTACATGCAAAATATCATGTCATTCACTGAGCGTTTCATTTAGTTTTTCTCACTTAGGCTGCGTTTGGTGAGAGGTAATCCATCATGTAATGTAATCTTGATTACATTACAAGTTAGATTCCTTTGTTTGGAATAATTTTAAAATTGTAATGTAATGGAATCTCAATTACAAAAGTAGTTCAAGATTTATAATCTCAATTACAAAACTAAAATCATGTAATCCGATTACACTCCCTACCCTCTATTCCCGAAACCTATCGGCAGAACCCTCCGTGGCCATGGCCTCGCCGGTCGGCCGGCGACGGTCGCCGATCGACCGACGGCGGTCGTCGGTCGTCGGTCGCCGGTCACCGGTCGCAGCCCGGTAGCTGGCCGACCGGCGACGGTTGTCGGTCGCCAACCGTGGTCGTCGTTGTCGGTCGTCAGCCATCAATTTTTGATTACATTATAGGATGAATTACCTCTCACCAAACGCAACCATAATGATTATCAAAGATTACATATAATTCGTTACCAAACATAATAATATAATATTAATTACATTATATTATATTACAGACTTAATTATATTACAGATTCGATTACATTACCCCTTATTAAACACGCTCGATTATGTTACCCCTTACCATACGCATTAATGTATCATAGCTCTCCAGTAATTTAGGAGGAAGTTTTATATGAATTTCTTAAATTAATTAAGACAGTAACATATAATATTTTAAAATATAAAAGGTGGAATTAAAAATATATATATAAAGCGATAAAATCAAAATTGCTTACCTTCTTTTGTTTTTTTTAAGAACTTTTTGCATGGGCCCTTCTTTCTTCAACCTGCTGCTCGTGAATTTAAAACCCCACGCTCTGTTGCGCTTGATGCTCTCTCTTCATGCAGCTGCATCTCCTCTCTTCTCTATGGAGCAGCACCCACTGCACTTCCCTAATTCAAACTCTTCCTCCTCCTCCTCTTCTTCTTCTTCCGTTGCTGCTTCTCCACCGAGCTGCAGCGGAGGCGCAGCTGCAGCAGCAGCCGCGGCCGCCGCCAACAAGAGGAGGAGGGAATCTGCATCAGCGGCAGAGGAGATTAACGGCTGCGGCGCCCGCTCCTACCGCGGGGTGCGGATGCGGAGCTGGGGCAGGTGGGTTTCGGAGATCCGCGAGCCGAGGAAGAAGACCCGCATCTGGCTCGGCACCTTCGCCACCGCCGAGATGGCGGCGCGCGCGCACGACGTGGCCGCGCTAGCCGTCAAGGGCCCAGCCGCCGCCGTGCTCAACTTCCCTGACCTCGCCCCCCGCCTCCCCCGCCCAGCCTCGGCCTCCCCCAACGACGTCCGGGCAGCCGCCGCCCTCGCAGCGGACTTCCCCGATCACAACGGCCACGACCACGACCACGACCACGACCACGACCACGACGACGACGGCAATCTCGACGGCCATGGCGACGAAGAAGGACTCTTCGACCTCCCAGATCTCTTTCTTGACATAAGCCACGAATTCTGCTACGATTCATGGTCAATGTGTCTGCCAACGTCATCGGTTGCCGCCGACGGCCATATAGAGTCGACGGCGGAGGCGGCAGAGGAGGAACCATTCTTATGGGACTTCTAAATTAAATTTGTATAATAATGTGGGTGATTATAAAAAAACCCCTCCCCTTTAAAATTTATTAATATCATAATATTTCTCTTTAATCCTTCTAAATTATCATCTAAATAACTCAATTATTAATAAAAAAAATATTTCTACAAGAAATTAAAAACATTTTAAAGTGCCCCAAAGGAATTTAAAAATTATTATCAAAATATTTTTTCCTTTTTAATACGAATGATTTAAATGGTTATTAAAAAGGTGAAATATATATCATAAGGGTATTTTGATTTTTTTTTTAAATTTTTAAAAATTTACTACAAAATGCATATGGAAAGTATATAATAAAATATAAATTGATTAAGAAAATAAGAAGAGCACCAAAAGTAGACAAACACTTATTGTTTTTGTTGCTGTTGTTGTTCACTTGTAGAATAAATCCAGAACAGCTCTCATAAGCACTTAGAAGCTAACCACCAAATATTCGTTTATAATGTGACCTTCGTCCTATTTGCTGTTCCCCTACTTTCTTGGGACATCACATTCTTAATTAAAGACAGGAAAATAAATTTTTATTCAGACAGTAAATGCTATCAAATTAACATCAATAAATTATCATAGTCACCCAATTGATTATAAAATGACAAATTTATTATAATGGGTGCATGTTTTTAGAGAAAAAATTTCCTCTCATCACCTTATAATTTATTTCCATTCGTATAATTTAGAGACGGATTACAAGAAACATCTGAGATAAACCTAATATTATCTTTTGCTACCATCAATATATAAGTTGATAGTTGAAGTCAGAAATATTTTACTACATCTCATGATTGCATCGTCAATTATTAGGGCATCACTCATTGCCCTAGATGAATACATCTTTGATCAATTGTCTCACAATTCAGCATATTTAACATGCATGAGCTTAAGGGTAAAAGAATGAAAATTATATATGCTAAATATTAACAGTTACATAACTACTACACAATGCATATGGAAAGCACGTGCACCAAGGTTATAATTAATATATAAAATAGATTGAGAAAATAAGGAAAAACTGAGTATCCAAGAACATTTTTTTAATATTTAATAGATGAATTTATCCATGACTTATTTATCAATAAATTCAGGAATACCCATGCTAAATATTTGTTTTTAGTAGAATTCAAATCTTAATTATTTTAGTTATTTCCCTTATTCTTTGACCATTGCACCAGACCCGTGAGAATATAAACAAAGAAACAAACAAACTTTTGTTCAAAGATTAAATGCTAAATTAGCATCTTATGAGTCATCCAAGTGGAACTAATCAATAAGCTGATCATAAATTGATTGTTGAAGTTAGAAACATTTCGGTAGATCTCATGAGTGCAACGTCAATTATTAGGGCATCACTCATTACCCTACATAAATACATATATTCATCCTTGACCAATTTCCTCACAATGCGGCATATTTAACATGAGTTCAAGCGTAGAAGAATGAAAATATTATATTAAATTTTAGCTAAAGTGATGGATAGTTTTATTGTGAATTATTAGACTATGCAAGCGAAAAGTTCAACTTGGGCTTTGACGGTCTATCAACCAACGCTAAAAACATCCAAACAAACAAAAGATGCATCTTCTTTAATCATACATTGTTGGAACACCACTCGATGCTAAATGTTTTGAGTAAACAAAAGAAGGATCATTTGCCATGACCAACATGTTTTAGATGTAATGATGTTTGTCAAGAAAGTTAGACAAGGGCCAGCACAAGCAAAGCATAAAGCCCCTCTAATTGATTTTGCTTTTTTGCTTTTTGTTTTGTTTTTGTTTTGTCTTGTTGTGGTTTAGCAAAGCATAAATGTAGACAGAGACTCTGCCTTAACTTTATTTTTCCCCCTCTTCTTCTCCTTTTTCTTTTCCTCGATGTGGATTAGCAAAGCACAGCCTTATCTTTTGTTTTATGGTGGAAAGAAGGTCATCATCATGCCTCTTTTTATCACTATGATCATGAGATACGATCATACTTTTGATGCCCCATCAGGACTTGAAGGTCGCCATTATCAAGGCTCTTTTGACACAAGGTTTTATGTTTCGAGTTGTTTTTAGGAGCAGTTCTTATGTAAAATTAAAGTGGTTTTGGAAGTATTTTTTTTTTTTTTGACTGAAAAGAGTGACGCAGTGAGAGAGGTGGATCCAAAGTTAAAACTCCATGAAACTGTTCACTGCAAAGTGTTGTGGAGTCTATGCCCAATGATGAGGAAATGAATCACAATTTACTTTCTTCTTTGGAGTTCTTGAGTTTTTATTTCATCTCCTCAACGATTTTCAGTACAGTTGCTTCACCTTACAGACAAACTGTTCTATGTTGTGAAATTATATAAACTATTATAAATGAAAAAGAAATATTATTAACTATTAATCTTTTCTTTTTCACACAATTGTAAAGGATATACATTATATATATAGGTATATAATTATCTTAAAACTCTTATATTTATACATTTATATAAAAGTAAGAGGTTAAAGAATTGATGAGTTACGAAGAAATTAAGGAGTTTATGAAGTGTTTGGAAGCATACGAGCATCAAAATATATATATATATATATATATAAAATTTTACAATACTCTCTTTGGATGCCCATTATTAAGAAATCTATCTCATTAAAACTTTACTAGAAAAAACCAAGGAAAGAATATGTCATTCTATAATTATACCATTATAAATTTATCGGACAACATAATATGGTACAATGAGAATTCACTCTCCCTATTTGAAATATCATTTAAGATTTTTTGTACCGTCGCATTCTAATATTATGTACTAATTTCTTAAATGTTGTTGTACGAATCTGTTGAACTTTAATATCATTATTCTTTTGTAGATCATGATTGAAATAGAACTTTGGCGAAATGTGTTTAATTCTATCCCCTTTGGTATATCCTTCCTTTAAATGAGTTATGCATGTCGAATTATCTTCCTACAGTATTATTAAAAATTTCTTGTTTGCAGCTAAATTATATTTTTTTTCTTGATATGCTGAATCATTGATCTCAACCAAACACATTTTTGACTTGCTTCATGTATTGCAAGTATTTTTGAATGATTAAATGATTTATCAGCTATGGTTTGTTTAGTATATTGCCGAGATATGATTATTCCACCATATGTAAATAAATAACTAGTTTGAGAATGACCTTTATGTGGACCAGATAAATATCTTACATCTGTATAACCAATTAACTCTGAAGTGGTCATATTAGAATAAAACAAGCCTAAATCGACAGTACCTTGAAGATATCTAAATATATGTTTAATTATATTCCAATGCCTACATGTTGAAGAAGAACTATATCTTGCCAATAAATTTACAACAAATGATATATTTGGTCATGTATTTTTAGCATGATACAATAATGCACCTATTACACTTAGATATGGAACTTCTGGACAAAGAAGTTTTTCACCATTTTCACTAAGTCGAAAAGGGTCTTTGTTTACATCAAGTGAGTGAACAATCATCGGAGAACTTAATGGATCATCTTTATCCATATAAAATCATTTTAAGACCTTTAGGATGCATTTGGTTGGGGGTTACCCTTGATAACCTTGGTTATCCATCCAAGATTATCAACGAAAATCTTGTTTAGTTCACATAATCAGCGATTTCCAAGTAATAATCGATGTCCGACATGTCAGCAAAAGGGGCATGTAATCTAGAATCGGAAATCCTTAGAAAAGTAAGGGGCTTGGTATGCTTGTTTTCCATTTTCATTTTCTGTAGAAAATGCGGTTTTCTAGAAAACGTATTTGATTTGCATTTTTCAACCTTATTTTCTAGAAAAAGATATAACGTTTTCTGAAAAATTAGAGAATAAAATAAAGTCATTTTCTAGAAAATGAAAAAAATATAATTTTTTGAAAAATAAAAATAGAAAATGGAGTAAACCAAACGCCCCCTGTTTTTTTTTATTATGAGGTTATAAAACTTATCATTCCAAAATTATCCTCCAATATTTACATTTAAGACAAAAACAACCATTACAATTTATTAAATTCCGGAAGCATTATTCGCGACCGATGACAGGCAACGACGACCGGCAACTACGGTCGGCGACCGACGATCGACGACTGACGACCGTTGGCGTCGATCACCGGAGGTCGACGCCGACGCGGTGTTGGACAACGACTGCCTACGCGGACACCGATGATCGACATCGACGTTGATGCCAACGCCGACGAATACTTTTTTAATTTAATATTTTAATTAAAATTTTAACAAATTAATTTAAAATAAATAAATAAATTTAATTTAAAATTTAATAAAGTTATTTAAACAAATTCTAAAGGGTAATACGGTAAAATATTACACTATGTTATAGACTATTACCTCCAAACGAACAAGATTTTATTTGATTACCTAAATTGAAACAAACAATTTCAGGTTATGTTTCATTCCTCATTACCTTAGTTATGTGATTACTTGGTAATCACATAATCAAGGTTATATATGATAACTTGAACCAAACACACCCTTAGTGTATAAACTGATTGACGGATAAAAATTCCATCTACAAAATATTTGATTTGTAATCCAAGACAAAACTTCATTTTCCCTAAGTCGTTCATCTCGAATTCCTTTTTCAAGATATCAACTGTATTTAGAATTTCTTCAGAACTTCCAATGGTATTTAAATCATCAACATATATAACATTAATGAGAAACTTTGGTCCATCTTTCTTATAAAAACACATGGACATATTAAATCATTTTGATATTTGTGTTGCACCAAATAATCACTTAGACATTTATATCACATACATCCAGATTGCTTTAACCCATACAAAAATCTTTCTAGTTTAATAGAATAAATATGTTTAAAATTTGAACTTGATGCTTCTGGCACCCTAAGTCCTTCGAGGATTTTCATATAAATATTATTATCAACTTCTCTATATAAATAAGATGTTACTACATCCATTGAGGATATCGAAATGTGATTGCATCCACTACAGGGGAATATGTTTCTTCCTAATCAATACCAAATTTTTGAGAAAAATCTTGTGTTACTAAACGAGCTTTATATCTTATGATTTTATTTTTCTCATTTCACTTTCGTATAAAAATCTATTTGTAGTTTATAGGAGTTACACCTTTTGGTGTTTAGACTATAGGTCCCCAAACCTCACATTTTGCAAGTGAGTTTTGTTGTGTAATGATTGGATAGCTAGAGGGGGTGGTGGTGAATAGCTCGTTGTTGAACTTCCATCGATTCTTTTTACAAGTGTTAGCTTTGCGCAAGTGGAAACAAAATAAAAATAATGAAATCAAGAATATAAACACTAACACTTATCGTTTACGTGGTTCAAAGATTCATTACTCCTACTCCACGACGTGTCCTTAAGGTAGACAATCCCTCAATCCGTCGGTGGATTAGTGATGGACCCGAACTAGGTGTCACGAATGTGGGTCTCAAAATTTAGATATGTGTAAAGCTGGAAACCCTTTTTGTTAGCAAAGATGAAAACGTAGTAAAGGGGCCACAGGTCGTATTTTTCTTAGGGTTCGTCGAGGTTGTTTGATTCAAGCTCGAGTTTATGTGTCGTTGATATTTTTGGGTTTCAAATAAAATTTGGGTTTGGTTTGCAATTCAGAAATGAAAAAGCAATGAAAAGCCAGGAAACTTAACTATGGAACTTAACCCAAGTAATTCAACCAATGAATTCAAACAATTGAGAACTTAAATCTACCAATGCAAAGTAGCCAAACTTGGAGGACAAATTCGATATCAATTGCAACCAGAGGCTAAGCAAATGAGTAAAGGCAGTGCTGGCAATTTCCGAAAGCAAACAAACTTAAAACAAATGCTAGCTACAAAATTCAGCAATCACACTAGTGCAAACAAAACACAAGCTAGCTACAAAATCCGGAAGCCAACAAATGCAGAGAAAGTTCAGAAATATGCCGAATGCAAGACCAACTAATTTCAAACACCATAGCACACTAAAATTTGCCTTTGACTTGGTACCACTTAATGCCAAAGCTTCTCTTGATACAAAGTGCAGAAATTGAAACACACTTGATACAACTTGCGAGAATTTGAAAGCTGATGTGCCGAGAGGAAACTAGATTCCAGAAACAACCGAATAAATCACTAGCTGATATCAATTAGTTGTTGGGGTTTTAGTTGATACATAACTCAGAAGATATGCCACTGATATGCAGCAAAGAACTGACCCAATCCAGAAACTAAACAAAAATAGAATCAAATGCAGGGCTTTTAACCTCATGGCAGAAATGAAATTCAAACTGACACAAACTTGATGCAACACAACTGATTTCAAATGCAATGGAATTCCAATTCCGAAGCTTCACTGATACAAACTTCGACACTACAAACTGAGGATGGCAGAAAATGGACTGATTTGTAGAAATAGTGATACGCAGGAATTACTGATTTGCTACAAGCCAAGTAAAATGCAGAAAAGAAACTTAACTACGAAGCAAGCTTAGAAATGCATTAGCACCCTAGATGTTGTCTTTAATCTCAAGAACTAAACTAAACGTAAACTGAAATTGAAATAACTAAAAAATTCAGAAACTAGAGTGATACGCAGAACAGAATTGAATAACAGAACAGAATTGATGCGCAAGCTATAAAACAGGAAATCAACTGAAATTGAAACCAATTGTTCACTAAACAAATTACCTACTGATTAACTTGCAAAATTGAAACACTAATTAAAGCAGAAACGATTCAGACAAATTGAATCTACTGAGACAAAATTCGGAAGCTGAAAATGAACTGCAGAAATCGAAAACTATAGCTAATAACTGAAAATTCACTAAGTAAACTAATCCTCGATCCCTTCCTTAGCTCAAGAACTTCTTGCCGTCACACAAGGGTGAGCCTCGAACCCCTAAGCTCAACAAACCGTTGGGAAAATTGTCTCTGCGAATCAATCCAACTCAATCTGCTCAAATCTGAAAAACCCTTTCGATTCCCTCAACCAGCTGTGTCCGATTGCGCTGAAGCTTGTGGATGATCCAAGCAATCCAGGGAACCCCTCTGAACTACTCAGGTGGATGAAAATGGTGCACAACCGATCCAAGGGAAGCAAACGGCAGAACTGAGGAAACTCTCATTCAGCTCTGTTCTTGGGCAGAATTCGAGCTGAAAACTTCACGGAAAGATCTTCCCAGTGACCTAGAACTCGATCTAATGAAGGAATTGAAGTGGTCGCGCCCTTAGAAGAAGAAGAACTTGAAGAAACGATGAAGAAAAACGCAAGAAGATGAGCTGCGGCGAAGACGCGACAAAGCTGTGACATGTGGAGAATTGAGTTTAAATACTTTGAAATGAACGACTCAGATTGTTCAGGTCAGATCCAACGGTTGATCTTTATCCGATCTGAACCAAACTTTGATGATGTTGATCAAGGGTCAGGATCTGCCTCCCAGTAGCTCGGATCCTCTAGATTTGCAACGGATGGCTCAAATCAACTTGATCTTTGAATGGACAGTCTAGATCCTCCCGAGCTTGATTCAACGGTCAAATGATCTCTGATTTTCATGAAACCTTCAGATCTTGATCCAAATGCTTGATTAACCTTAACCCCAGCTCGGATTCACCAGATCAGTGGTAGATGGTTCAGATCTTCCTTTTTCTTGAATGGATGGTCTAGATCCTCTTGGCTTGATCCAACGGCTGGATCTTCTATAATTTACCTCTAAACTTTCAGATCTCATTATGAAGGTCAGATCTACCTTTCCTCAGCTGGGATCCATCTGATTTGCCCTGGATGATCGAGATCTGCTTAACTTCTGAATGGACGACTCACAGTTCTCCAAAGCTCGATCGCCTTGATCTAAGCCTGATCCCGACCATTCTTGACCTCGGTCCATGATCCTTTCAAAGCCTGCAAACATAGATTCACACTTAAGTTCCAAAATCTTTCAAATGTATAAAGATTTGCAATAAAGCCCAAAATAAAACTAATGTATAGAACCGAGGGTAAATTCAAGGTTAAGCATGTAAAATATGGGTCAAACATGGATTTTAGCATCTAAAATGATCAACAAAATGATACCTATCAACTCCCCCACACTTAAGCTTGAGCGTCTCGTGAAACTACTAAGGGGGTGTTTGGTATAGGGTAATAGGGACTAGGAAATTAGAATGGATGGTAATCATTCCCATTGACACTGTTTGATAAGTGTCAATGGGAATGAAAATGAGGGAATGATTCCCTTATTTTCATTCCCTACTCCCTCCTCATTAATCAAATTCCTCAATCATTCTTTCCTTTTCATATATCCAAAACACTTCTTTTTTTTATTTTTTATTTTTTATTTTTCATTTTAATATTTCTTTTTATATTATCTCATTTTATTTTCTCTCTCTACATTTTAAAATTTCTCTCTACATATTTATTCTTTTCTCTCTCTATATTTTTTATTATTTTCTCTCTCTACCTTTCTGATCTCATTTTCTCTTTACATATTTTCAATATTACTTTCTCTCTCTACCTCTCTTATTATAATTTATCTATCTTAATTTTCACTTTTTTATATATTTTCTATATCACTTTTTCTCTATATTTTCGATATCACTTTCTCTCTCTATATTTTCTATATTACTTTCTCTCTCTACCTTTCTCATCTCATTCTCTCTTTGTATATTTTGTTAATCACTTTCTCTCTCTACCTCTCTTATCATAATTTATTTATCATTATTTTTCATTTTTTTCTTTCATAAATCACTTTCTCTCTCTATATTTTCTATATTATTTTCTCTCTCTACACTCTCGTCTCACTTTCTCTCTATATATTTTCAATATTACTTTCTCTCTATATATTTTTAATATCACTTTCTCTCTATATATTTTCAATATCATTTTCTCTATTATTGTATTTTCTCCTATTTTTTCTTCTAATTTCTTTTTTTTTACCTTACTTCTCATAATTTCTCTCTATATTTTTCTAATTTATCTCTCAACTCATTTTATTTTACTTTTTCTATTTTGTAATAATTCTATTATTTTAGGTAACTTTGAAATTTTTATGGATTCCCATTACTAAAGTTAAACTGAACCAAACATCATCAATGACAATAATTTTCATTCCAGGATTTGAACCAAACACTACCAATGGAATCATGATTCTCATTCCCATTGACCCCTCAATGAATCCCATTACCATTCCGATTAACAAATTTAAACCAAACGCCCCCTACGTATGTATCCCTTAGACTCTCTCCAAGCATAATTAGAAGCAAATGAAAAGAAATTACCTAAGGTTGTCAATTCTAAAAAATCTAAGCTCTATGGATTATTATCTCGTCCTTAAATCAACAACTTAGTATTTTCATCCTTCATGATTCATTGAGATGAATTTAACTCACTAGCCTCTCAAGGGGAATTTTTGGTGGCTCTCTTCTTGAGTTCTAAATTCATGATGAAAGTGGAGCTCACTCAAACACACATGCTTTTTGCACTTCCATAGGTTTGCTTGTTATATACTCTCCACCATTATTCATGATTAGGATCCACATCTACAAAAGTTCATCCAAACAAGGGGAAAATATGTGAAATGGTAAAAATGAAGTAAAAGCCAAGAAAAATAGTGAATTTGATAAAGTGGAAGACTTGAATGCTCAAGGATATTTTCAATGCACTTTGCCCTCTTGTCAGTCCTCATAATGAAGTCAAAAGTGTGATGGGTGAAGCTTTGGCATTTCCTGTAATTTGGATGAAGAAAACCCTATTTGTCTCAATGTGCCAATTTTGCCTATTGCGTGCCATTTTGTCTTCTTTTTTTTTTCTTTTTTTGGTCAGCTGCTGAAATTTTTTTCTTCTTTCTTTCTCTCTTGTAAAGTCAAAAATGTAGTGGAGCAAGGCTTTAATTTGGATGAGAAAAACTTCGCTTATTTCATGGTACCAACATTCCAATTTTGTGCCATCTTGTTTCTCTCTTTTTTTTTTCAAACTGTTTTCTTTTTTTTTCTTTCTCTACTCTCAAGTTTCATATTCCAGCTCCACGGGGGATTCATTGTAATGCTCTGATTTCTCAAGCAATTAGCATCACATCATAGAGGAGAATTTCAGCCACTGCACTTCACTGCAAAATTTTTTTTTTCCTCTCTGTTTTGATCTAAAATTCCAAATAGCCACATTTTTTCTTGTTCTGATAAGCTGTGATGTACTCACACTTTGTGATGCATTCATACACTTCATTTCGTGATTCACAGCCTTGAAAACCCAATTTCAGTTCAAGTTGATACAAAACTACTTGTATGGAAACATTCCAATCTGATTTTTCTTATTCAGTTGTATTTTCAGCTTACTTTCCTTTTGTTTCCCTTCTCTTCTTCACATTCGATAAGTGGCAAGAGATATCCATTGCAATCTAGTGCTACTGAATTAATATGCTCGGATTTCCATTTCTTGATACTCCACTTGACCTCTTCCTCTCCTCCTTAGCATAGATTTCTGCACTTTGGTACAGATTTCTGCACTTATTCTCAGATCTGTCCAGCTGCAATTCAGAGTAGCAGCTTAATACAGCTGCAGTTCATCTTGATACAAAGTGTTACTAATTTCCTAGCAAAGTACAGCTGCAAGTCCAAAGCATTTCTGCCCAAAAATAGCTTCACCGAAATTTTTTTTCCCTTCCCTTTGGCACCAATTTTTGCTTTTGCGTGCCATGTGGACTTTGGCACAAAAAAATTTTCTTCTTCAACCGAATTGAGCTTGGCACAAAATTGTTTGGATCTTCAAATTATAATCAAGAATCTAGATCTCCAATTGTTTCCATCCTTAACCACTTCTTCTTGCTCATTCTTGACACCAAACTTAACTCAAACTCATTCTTGCTCATGTATTTCTTTTCATCTTTTTTTTTAAGTTCACTGAAATCTTCCTTCAGCCAGATTTGCAATGAAGAACAACTTCAACTCCAATTCATAACTGAATTCTTCACTTGTTCTTGATGCCAAGCTCAACTCAAATTCGCACTTTTAATTGTAGAATTTTTTTTTCTTTTGAAACAAAATGCCTCCTTGATACAAAACAATTCCAAAACGCTAACCACCTCCCCCACACTTAATCTTTTGTCCGTCTCGGGCAAAGTAGCATTAAGAAACATCCCAAACAAACAAGTCCATAGAAAAGTGTGGTTAAGAGTAGGAAATAAGGAAAGAAAAATAAAATAAACATGATTATTGCCAAAAATTGATATGGAAAGGTAAACAAATTGATTTGTCTCTATAGATGTGATCCAATCATTGAAATATGGTTTTGAAAGAACTTAAGCAAGTTCTAGAGTACAATTACATATGTGTGTCACAAAAATAAGGCTAATTTTCACTAGGTGCAATTAATTCATCTCAAGTCATCAATTAAGAATCTAAAGTCAAGTAGTACTCAAGCATCCAAGAATTCATCCATTAGCTCAAACCTCAAGTTTTAACAACCAAATTTAATTTATTTCCAAGAGATTCTAAAATGACATGAAGATAACCTATAGGGATACATTTATTCACTAAAAACAAAAGTGCTAAATGAAATAACATGGTATTTACAATGTCTATTTATTTATTCTATTTTGCCTAAGAATTTATTATCAACTACTCACTTTAAAAAGAGAAAAATTTACTCCTAGAAATATGAAAATGATATATACAATGACATGTAAGTATATGAAAAGTGAACTCCCCTTAAGTTGGGTAGATAGCTTCGTTCATGTCCAAACCATCCACCTCTAGCTCCTTTAATTCTTCAAAGTACCTTTTGAGCCGGTGGCCATTGACTTTCCAAATAAAACCATTAGATACATCTTGAATTTCCACCACACCACAGGGAAAAATGTTAGTTACAATAAATGGACCATCCCACCTTGACCTTAATTTACCTTTTATCAATTTGAGCCTTGATTTGTACAATAATACCTTGTCACCAATTTGGAAGTCTTTCTTCAAAATGTGCTTGTCAAGGAAGTTTTTGGTCTTTTCCTTGTAGATCCTTGAATTTTCAAATGCTTCTAGCCGAATTTCTTCAAGTTCTTGGAGTTGAAATTTTCTCTCTTCTCCCACCTTGGTAGCATCGAAATTACATGCTTTTATTGCCCAATACGCTTTATGCTCTATTTCCACGGGGAGATGACAAGCTTTGCCATATACCAAGCGGTAGGGGGACATGCCAATCGGTGTCTTAAATGTTGTTCTGTAGGCCCAAAGTGCGTCATCTAACCTCTTGCTCCAATCCTTTCTAGTGGGTCCAACAGTCTTCTCCAAAATTGATTTTATCTCTATGTTAGAAATTTTAGCCTGTCCATTTATTTGGGGATAGTAGGATGTAGAAACTTTATGTACAACCCCATATTTAGTCAGCAGCGCCTTCATGTGTTTGTTGCAAAAATGAGATCCTTGGTCACTAATTATGGCTCTTGGAATTCCAAACCTGCAGAAAATGTGTGACCTAACAAAACTACAAACAACAGAAGAATCATCAGTCTTGGAGGGAATGGCCTCCACCCATTTGAAACATAATCCACAGCAAGTAAAATGTACAAATAACCATAAGATGCAGGAAAGGGTCCCATAAAATCTATTCCCCAAACATCAAAAATCTCACAGTAAAGTATAGTGTGTTGGGGCATCTCATGTCTCGCTCCTATGTTCCCCGTTCGCTGACATCTATCACAATTTTTATAAAAGACATATAAATCATGAAATAGGGTGGGCCAGTACAATCCACACTCTAACACTTTTCTAACAGTTCTTTGGGGTCCAAAATGCCCCCCACAAGCTGATGAATGACAAAATGTAAGGACGGAAGAGAACTCATGATCTGGTACGCATCTCCTAATTATTTGATCGTTACAAAACTTCCATAAATAAGGACCATCCCACACATAGAACTTTGCATCACTTTTAAGTTTATCTTTTTGAGCCTTAGAAAAGTGTGTAGGAAAAACATGTGCAACTAGAAAATTAACTAGGTCTGCATACCACGGTGTCTCACCATGTACTGCAATCAGGTGCTCATCTCTGAAATCATCGTCAATAGTGGTAGGAGATCCATCTCCTTCAAGTCTGCTCAAATGATCTGCAACTAGGTTCTCTTTTCCACTTCTGTCTCTGATCTCCAGGTCAAATTCTTGGAGCAGGAGCATCCATCTGATCAGTCTAGGTTTTGCATCAGGCTTTTTCAATAAGTATTTTAGAGCTGCATGATCAGAAAAAATAATAACATGTGAGCACAACAAGTAAGATCTGAAACGGTCTAAAGCAAAAACAATGGCAAGAAGCTCCTTTTCAGTGGTGGTGTAGTTTGCTTGGGCGGCATCTAGGGTTTTGGAGGTGTAGCAGATGACATGAGGTACAACCCTCTGTGCTAGAACATCTCCCACTGTAAAGTTAGATGCATCACACATTAATTCAAAGGGTAGATTCCAATCAGGTGATTTAATAATAGGAGCTGAGGTAAGAGCCTCCCTGAGTCTGTGAAAAACTTCCTTGCACTTATCATCAAAATGAAAATCAACATCTTTATGCAAAAGTCTTGTCAAGGGCTGAGCAATCAAGCTGAAGTCTCTAATAAATCTGCGGTAGAAACCTGCATGTCCAAGGAAAGCACGAACATCCCGTATGCATACGGGGTAAGATAAAGAAGAAATAACACTGATTTTTGCAGGATCTACCTTTATACCTTTCTGAGAGACTATGTGTCCAAGTACAATACCATGCTCTACCATGAAATGACATTTTTCAAAATTAAGAACAAGGTTAGTTTCAATGCAACGGTGTAAAACCCTAGACAAATTTTCTAAGCATGAATCAAAAGACGTGCCAAAAATTGAAAAATCATCCATGAATATCTCCATACAATGCTCTAACAACTCACCAAATATACTTACCATGCATCGCTGAAATGTACCGGGTGCGTTGTAGAGTCCAAAAGGTATACGTCTGTAGGCAAAAGTGCCAAAGAGGCAAGTGAAGGTAGTCTTCTCTTTGTCCTCCGGATCTATAGAAATCTGAAAGTAGCCTGAGTATCCATCCAAAAAATAATAATGTGACTTCCCTGCTAGTCTTTCAAGCATCTGATCAATAAAGGGTAAATGGAAGTGATCTTTCCTTGTGACCTTGTTGAGCTTCCTGTAATCAATGCAGACTCTCCAGGAATTCTTAACTCTGGTGGGCACTAGCTCATTGCTTTCATCTGCCACCACTGTCACTCCAGATTTCTTAGACACCACGTGAATGGGACTAACCCACTAACTGTCAGAAATGAGATAAATGATACCTGCCTGTAGAAGTCGAGTCACCTCTTTCTTTACAACGTCCAAAATAAGTGGATTGAGTCTCCTTTGTGGCTGCCTCATGGGTTTGACATTGTCTTCCAGAAATATCCTGTGCATACAGATAGCTGGGCTGATACCTGGTATATCTGATAAAGTCCACTGACTGGGACACCACGTGAATGGGACTAACCCACTGACTGTCAGAAATGGGGTAAATGATACATGCCTGTAGAAGTCGAGTCACCTCTTTCTTTACAACGTCCAAAATAAGTGGATTGAGTCTCCTTTGTGGTTGCCTCACGGGTTTGACATTGTCTTCCAGAAATATCCTGTGCATACAGATAGCTGGGCTGATACCTGGTATATCTAATAAAGTCCACCCAATTGCTTTCTTGTAATGCCTCAGGACTTGCAATAATTTCTCTTCCTGCTCTGACTCCAAATGCTGTGCAATAATCACGGGAAAAGTCTGCTCCTCTCCTAGGTATGCATACTTTAAGTGGCCTGGTAGTGGCTTCAGTTCAATCTGGCCTTCCTCAGTGGGTATGAGTGATCCTTGAGGCTCTGTGCAATCCCCTACACTATCATACCTGTGCTCTGAATCCTCTAAAATCTCAATAGAAATAGGTGATCCTTGGGGCTCTGTGCAATCCCCTACACCTAGAAAAAACTCTCCAGCTGGAAATGCATCTGAAATATTTTCTGAAATATCCTCAGTCTCGGCAGTAAATACTCCCTCAGCCTCCTCTGAATAAATATCTCCTCCAGAAAAATCACGTAGAAATCCCTCAGCCTCTAACTCTGTATCCTCCAACTCCTCAAGAATACCCATGCTCATAATGGAGTGGTCCTCTCTCGGGTGCTTCATAGCATCAAAAATGCTAAACTGAACTACCGTGCCTCCAATCTCCATTGAAAGTGTACCAGCATAAACATCTATTTTTGTCCTAGTAGTCTTCAGAAATGGTCTTCCTAAAATAAATGGAGAACGGTGTGCAAGATAATCTCCCTCCATATCCAAGATATAAAAATCTACAGGAAATATCAACTCCTTTACCTTTACCAAAACATCTTCAGTTATACTGGCTGAGTGGATCTGGCTTGTTAGTGATATGAGAGAAGTGTCCTAAGGCAATCGCCTTATGATGTAAACATTTATATTAATAAATGATAATTCACTATTTGAGTATACATGTTTTGTGTATTTGATTGGGATCTTAAACTCATCTACTGAATGTCCGCAATACAACTCACAGCATAAGAGAATTTGTGATGGGATCACAACTAGTGATTATCTCTAATGTGCAATTGTGAAGTATTGAAATTATCCCTAGTCGATGAATTGATAAAAACGGACACTATCAATTCTGTTGAGACTAACATGAGTTATTCTCTAATCAGCTGATTATCACTGGCTGGTGACATTGGGATGTCCGGAGATAAACATGGATGCTAGTTAAGGGAACTAGTTCATTGGAGTGACTAGCTGTAAGACTTCATATGGGAATCTACATGTAGATATGTCAATGAAGTTCTTACTGCAGCTTAAGTGCGATGTTCCTTTGACTTGCGGTGTTCAAGTCATCTTGGTCATGGAGACTTATACTTTAACATCTTAAGCAAGCATCTCCAAGGAGGTGTGGACCCAGGATGATTGGGTATAAGCCGAAGTGCCCGAAGATGTTTGAACAGCCTACAAAGGATTCACCACTCCTTGCGAGGAGATGTATACCCAGGCCTATCGTCGGATTGTTACTCAGAAACCTCTGGCCAGAGTATATCATGTTTAGAGTGAGAGTCTCTAAAATACATGAGAGTAATTAGAAATCCAAAGGACGAGAAAGACACTACTTGGGCTAGGTGTGACGTAGTCAGCCTAGTGGGGACTGACACCATAGACCGTGTCCTGAACCAAGTGGGTATAAGGTGGTGAAAGGAATGGGGCACGATTCATTAGAGCTGCTGAAGGGTTTCAGAATAATTTCTTCTGAGGTCAAAACCGTTGATCTTTCGATTAATTGGGGATCATGATGTACTACTAGGTGCCACTCATGATCGTTCTATAATTAATGGGTTAATTATAGACGGCCAACATAAATCGAAAGCCTATTTAGTCACACGCACTACGAGTAATCCGAGGGATTTAAAACGAGTTGAAAATTGGATTTTCCGATCAAGAGAAATAAGTCGAATCTGAGTTAGTCAGAAGCGCAATGGAAGCTAAAAATGGCTAAGTCTTTTGAAGGCTTTTTGGGCGAATTAAATGAATTTAATTCGCGGCGGTTCGGGTTGGTTTGGCCGGCCAAAGAGGGTGTCAAAACCCCCTTTGGTGGCCGGCCACAATAAGAGGAGAAAACCAATTAATTTTGGTTTAATTAATAAAATAAATCTAGTGCGATTTATTTTATAAATTATGGATAAATAAATTTGTATAAAGAAATTTATATAAATAAAATTTATAGAAATTTATTCTTTTATGGAAGATTAGAATAATCCATGAATTGGTTTATTTTAATTTTATAAAATCAATTATGAATTGATTTTTTCATAATAAGAAAGTTTATAAATTTCTTATAAAAATTTATTCCATAATTTAAAGAGAAGAAGAATTAGTTTTATTATAAATTAGTTTATAATAAAGACTCGGTTTAAACGGAATAATTAATAAGAAAATTTATAAGATAAATTTCTTATAACTAATTCCGTTAATTCGGTTTAGAGGGAGACTTAGCAAAGGAGTTGCTACTATATAAAGGAACCAAAGGCTAGCCCTTAATTCCAATCAAGAGATTAATTATTCTCTCCCTCTCTCTCTTAATCTCTCCTCTCCTCCTTCTTCCTCTCTTCCCTTAGGGCCGGCGCCCACCTATTCTTGGAGTCCTAGGGCCGGCGCCCACTTGGTGGCTTAGGGCCGGCGCAAACTCTATCCAAGGTGGTGGTTGCTTGCCGTGAGCATTGAAGAAGAAGGAGAACCCGAACACGAAGAAGAAGAAGCGGATAGCGACTCCTCTCTTTCCGGAATTCGATTCCGTTACTTCGTTGGTTAGTTTTCCATTGTTTTTCTCTTGTTCTTCTAGTTGTGCCTTCCGAGAATCTAGTAGTTCTCGTCGGCACAAAACTCGTGACTTTGCGAAGTCATCCCGAAGAGAACTCGGCGTGGACGCGAATAGAGGCGGAGCTTCCAAGGGACGCTACGGTTGGATCTCGTCCCTTACTTCGAGTTACGAGAGGTACTTGGTAAATTTGTTTACTTTTCCGCAAAGTTTTATTTTATGATTATGTCAACACAATGTAAGGTTGCATGCTAGATACGAAGTTAAAATAATTTAGGAAATTATTTTATGCAAACTCTTCCGCTGCACGTAAAAATTTTGAATTTTACGAATTCGTATCCTTGTCGACATGCACCCGGTCCCAACAGTGGTATCAGAGCCGGTTAGTGTTCGACATTATCATATAATTGTTTTGCAGAACACTTTGTCATGATCTCAATTTCGGAAAAAATTTTCAATTATGGAAACTTTCAAATTATAATAGATTTTAGATTTAGAAATTTCAAAGTTTGGAAATCCTCATGAAATTTCGCAAACGTTTGGAATTTTCTAGTTTCTAAAATTTTATGATAATTGTGAAAGCTTCCCATCTTTGGAACTTTCCAATTTTGGAAAATTTTCTATTTTAGAAATTTTTCAATTTTTAGAATATGTAAGTTTTCTTTTTACCAGAAACTTACAATTATTCTGAAAAATTATTTTTGAAATCTCGCAATTTTGGGCACTTTCTTTTGAGAAAGTCTAGACAAATTCATGGACAGTTAATTGACAATTAAATTTGAATTGGTCTTTAAATTGACAACAAATTCTTTATTTTGGATTGAGCCTCGGGAGCCGTCCAATTTTAAAGTTAGTTGTTGTAATTTAATTTCCCAATTTTTTAATTGAAATTGTCATGTTTGATTTGGATTGAGCCTCGGGGAGCCGTCCAATTGGATTTACAACACATTACTTTTCTTTGGGTATCTG
>JAGFNQ010001764.1:618101-665355 GCA_024364735.1 Boesenbergia rotunda
GATACCCTAAGGAAACGAAGGTTACCAATTCTATCATCCCTTGGAACAAAAGGTGTTTGTTTCAAGGCATGCTGTATTTCTAGAAAAGAATTTCTTTTACATGAAAACAGTGGGAGTGGCATTGAACTGATGAAGTTCAAGAAACTCCAATAGACATTACAGAGACACCTAGTCTAGACCCACAACCAATACCTCATAATGATGAGCTATCAGTTGAACCTAAAACTACATCACCTCTTCATAGGTCTGATAGGACACGCAATATTCCAGAGAGATACGGATTTCTCGTAAGTGAATCGAACGACGTGTTACTCATAAGCGATGATGAACATATCAGTTATGAAGATATTCTGAAAAATTCAGAAAGGGATAAATGGCTTGAGGCCATGAAGTCGGAAATGGATTCCATGTACGAAAACCAAGTATGGGACTTGGTTAAACCACCTGAAGGGATTAAGCCCATAGGGTGCAAGTGGGTTTTCAAGAAGAAAACCGACATGGAAGGTAATGTTGTTACCTTTAAAGCTAGATTAGTGGCAAAAGGATATCGTCAGAAGTAAGGAATTGATTATGACGAAACCTATTCGCCAGTAGCCATGCTTAAATCCATTCGGATGCTCCTAGCCATAACAGCTCATTATGATTATGAGATATGACAAATGGATGTGAAAACAGCTTTCCTTAACGGAAACCTGCTTGAGGATGTATACATGATACAACCTGAAGGTTTCACATCGGTTGATAAAACCAAAGTATGCAAGCTTCGACGATCCATATATGGACTGAAGCAAGCATCTAGGAGCTGGAACATCCGTTTTGATGAGACAATCAAAAAGTTTGATTTCTCACAAAATCCTGACGAACCTTGTGTGTACAAGAAGGTTAGTGGGAGTGCAGTCGTATTCCTAGTATT
Source organism: Boesenbergia rotunda (assembly GCA_024364735.1). Lineage (NCBI taxonomy): Eukaryota > Viridiplantae > Streptophyta > Magnoliopsida > Zingiberales > Zingiberaceae > Boesenbergia > Boesenbergia rotunda. The sequence continues at coordinate 619,015 of JAGFNQ010001764.1, forward strand.
ATATGTCGATGACATCTTACTTATAGGAAACGATATATCAGTTTTACAGACAGTTAAGATTTGGTTGTCCAAAACTTTCTCCATGAAAGACCTGGGAGAAGCAACCTATATCCTTGGGATTAGAATCTAGAGAGATAGATCAAAACGGTTGCTTGGTCTTTCGCAGTCTACATATATAGACCGAATGCAAAAGGGGTTTAGCATGTCGGAATCCAAGAAAGGTTACCTGCCCATCACGTATGGGATCAACCTTTCAAAGTCTATGTGTCCGCGCACAGAAGACGAGAGGATTTGCATGAATAAGATTCCCTATGCATCCGCAATAGGATCTATCATGTATGCTATGTTATGTACAAGGCCCGATGTATCGTATGCTTTGAGCGTCACAAGCAGATACCAATCGGATCCAGGAATGGATCATTGGGCGGCTGTCGAGATAATCCTTAAGTACTTAAGAAGAACTAAGGATATGTTCCTAATATATGGAGAAGGAATGGTAATACGTGGGTATATAGATGCCGGTTTCCAGACGGATAAAGATGACTCTAAATCTCAGTCCGGATACGTATTTACTTTGAATGGAGGCGCAATAAGTTGGAACAGTTCCAAACAAGACACTGTAGCGGATTCTACCACGGAAGCAGTTTGGATCAAGAAGTTCGTCTCAGAACTTGATGTGGTTCCAACCATTGATGAAGCAGTGCCGGTTTACTGCGACAACAATGGAGCTATTGCACAAGCAGAGGAACCAAAGTCTCATCAGCGATCCAAACACGTGCTTCGCCGCTATCATCTGATCAGAGAGATTATAAGTAGGAATGACATACAAATTGAGAAAATTCCCACTGAAAGGAATTTAGCGGATCCTTTAACTAAGGCCTTACCTCAAAACAAGTTTGAGGGTCATGTTAGAGCCTGTGGTATTGGATACCGTAGCGATTGGCATTAGGCCAAGTGGGAGTTTGTTAGTGATATGAGAGAAGTGTCCTAAGGCAATCGCCTTATGATGTAAACATTTATATTAATAAATGATAATTCACTATTTGAGTATACATGTTTTGTGTATTTGATTGGGATCTTAAACTCATCTACTGAATGTACGCAATACAACTCACAGCATAAGAGAATTTGTGATGGGATCACAACTAGTGATTATCTCTAATGTGCAATTGTGAAGTATTGAAATTATCACTAGTCGATGAATTGATAAAAACGGACACTATCAATTCTGTTGAGACTAGCATGGGTTATTCTCTAATCAGTTGATTATCACTGGCTGGTGACATTGGGATGTCCGGAGATAAACATGGATGCTAGTTAAGGGAACTAGTACATTGGAGTGACTAGCTGTAAGACTTCATATGGGAATCTACATGTAGATATGTCAATGAAGTTCTTACTGCAGCTTAAGTGCGATGTTCCTTTGACTTGCGGTGTTCAAGTCATCTTGGTCATGGAGACTTATACTTTAACATCTTAAGCAAGCATCTCCAAGGAGGTGTGGACCCAGGATGATTGGGTATAAGCCGAAGTGCCCGAAGATGTTTGAACAGCCTACAAAGGATTCACCACTCCTTGCGAGGAGATGTATACCCAGGCCTATCGTCGGATTGTTACTCAGAAACCTCTGGCCAGAGTATATCATGTTTAGAGTGAGAGTCTCTAAAATACATGAGAGTAATTAGAAATCCAAAGGACGAGAAAGACACTACTTGGGCTAGGTGTGACGTAGTCAGCCTAGTGGGGACTGACACCATAGACCGTGTCCTGAACCAAGTGGGTATAAGGTGGTGAAAGGAATGGGGCACGATTCATTAGAGCTGCTGAAGGATTTCAGAATAATTTCTTCTGAGGTCAAAACCGTTGATCTTTCGATTAATTGGGGATCATGATGTACTACTAGGTGCCACTCATGATCGTTCTATAATTAATGGGTTAATTATAGACGGCCAACATAAATCGAAAGCCTATTTAGTCACACGCACTACGAGTAATCCGAGGGATTTAAAACGAGTTGAAAATTGGATTTTCCGATCAAGAGAAATAAGTCGAATCTGAGTTAGTCAGAGGCGCAATGGAAGCTAAAAATGGCTAAGTCTTTTGAAGGCTTTTTGGGCGAATTAAATGAATTTAATTCGCGGCGGTTCGGGTTGGTTTGGCCGGCCAAAGAGGGTGTCAAAACTCCCTTTGGTGGCCGGCCACAATAAGAGGAGAAAACCAATTAATTTTGGTTTAATTAATAAAATAAATCTAGTGCGATTTATTTTATAAATTATGGATAAATAAATTTGTATAAAGAAATTTATATAAATAAAATTTATAGAAATTTATTCTTTTATGGAAGATTAAAATAATCCATGAATTGGTTTATTTTAATTTTATAAAATCAATTATGAATTAATTTTTTCATAATAAGAAAGTTTATAAATTTCTTATAAAAATTTATTCCATAATTTAAAGAGAAGAAGAATTAGTTTTATTATAAATTAGTTTATAATAAAGACTCGGTTTAAACGGAATAATTAATAAGAAAATTTATAAGATAAATTTCTTATAACTAATTCCGTTAATTCGGTTAATTCGGTTTAGAGGGAGACTTAGCAAAGGAGTTGCTACTATATAAAGGAACCAAAGGCTAGCCCTTAATTCCAATCAAGAGATTAATTATTCTCTCCCTCTCTCTCTTAATCTCTCCTCTCCTCCTTCTTCCTCTCTTCCCTTAGGGCCGGCACCCACCTATTCTTGGAGTCCTAGGGCCGGCGCCCACTTGGTGGCTTAGGGCCGACGCAAACTCTATCCAAGGTGGTGGTTGCTTGCCGTGAGCATTGAAGAAGAAGGAGAACCCGAACACGAAGAAGAAGAAGCGGATAGCGACTCCTCTCTTCCCGGAATTCGATTCCGTTACTTCGTTGGTTAGTTTTCCATTGTTTTTCTCTTGTTCTTCTAGTTGTGCCTTCTGAGAATCTAGTAGTTCTCGTCGGCACAAAACTCGTGACTTTGCGAAGTCATCCCGAAGAGAACTCGGCGTGGACGCGAATAGAGGCGGAGCTTCCAAGGGACGCTACGGTTGGATCTCGTCCCTTACTTCGAGTTATGAGAGGTACTTGGTAAATTTGTTTACTTTTCCGCAAAGTTTTATTTTATGATTATGTCAACACAATGTAAGGTTGCATGCTAGATACGAAGTTAAAATAATTTAGGAAATTATTTTATGCAAACTCTTCCGCTGCACGTAAAAATTTTGAATTTTACGAACTCGTATCCTTGTCGACATGCACCCGGTCCCAACATGGCTCCGGTCTGCTAACTGTATCACCACACCAGTAGGCTGTAAAGGGCCTATGCCAAGCATCTGGAAGACTGACCTGGGCATCACATTTATGGAAGCTCCTAAATCTAGCATGGCATCATGGAACGTGGTGCTTCCTATCTAACAAGATACAGTAAATACTCCAGGGTCTTCACACTTCTGAGGTATGACATGAATAAGTGCTGAAATATTTTTCCCCGAGCTGACCAACTCATTTTCCTTAAGCTTCTTTTTGTGAACACAGAGATCTTTAAGAAATTTGGCATACTTAGGACTCTGTTTTATCGTGGTCAACAAGGGTACATTAATCTCTACTTTACTGAAATGTTTTACTAGCTCATTGTATTCCTTAGCCTTCTCTTCTTCCACTCGCTTCTTAGCCTGTGTTTTACGCTGAGGGAATGGCAAAGGAACCGAAATTTCTTTCTCTTGAACCGAAATTGGAGGGGCTGAATTTTGAGCTGCTGTCCCAATCAGTGAAGCTGCTGTGTGTTTGTTTCGCCACTGATTTCTCCCTCATTTTCCACCAAAATCGCAGGATTACTTGATGAAGGAGTTGAGCACGGACTAGGGGTGGAACCAACTGATTTTGAAGCGATTTCATGGCTGTTTTTGGCTGGAAATGAAGGTGCTGTCCCATTTTCAAAAAATTCAGCTCTTGGACCATTTTGAGTTGAAGTAACCTTCCCGCTCTGCAAAGTAATAGCGCTAACATTTCCCTTTGGATTGGGAACAGCTTACGAAGGTAACTGGCTTGATCCTTGAGCTTGACGTTGATTTATCCCACTAGCCAATTGTCCCATTTGCCTTTCGAGGTTTTGTATGGCGGGATCATTCCTTTGTTGTTGTAAAATTTGTTGTTGTTGTAAAATTTGTTGAAACATTTCTTCTACCCTCTGTTGTGGCACATTTCCCCTACTAGAACTTCCATAGCCTCCTTGGTTAACATAGTGCCTTGATTGACCCTGAAATGATGAAGTAGTAGGCTGAAAAATATTACCCTGCTGTGGTTGGAATTGGGGCTGATAAGAGGGCTGATAAGAAGGCTGAAATTGTTGTTGATAGGGCTGATATGCTGGTGGAACTTGCTGAGAGTTGTAGCCCTGAAAATTATGGTTTTGAAGTGGAAATTGCTGTGGTGAGGACTGAAATTGAAGAGACTGGAAATTCGAATTCGAAGGCTGGAAATTCTGATTGTAAGGCTGTGAGGGCTGGAAAACTTGCTGGTTTTGAGGTTGGAAAGTTTGAAATGCTTGAAAACCTTGCCGCCCTTGCTGAATTGGCTGGAATTGAGGCTAGAATTGCTGAAATTGGGGCTGAGGTTGCTGAAATGTTGGCTGAATCGACTGAAATTGGGACTGGAAAACTTGCTGATTTTGCTGCGTTTGCTGGAGCTGCTGTTGTGGTTGCTGAAATTGCTGTTGTGAGGGGTTTTGTTGGTAGAAAGAATTCCCATATTTAAGATTTGGATGATCCCTACAACCAGGGTTATAAGTAGAAGAATAGGGGTTATTCCGAGATTGAAATTGTCCCCTAACCAATGTCGCTACTGTCTCATCTTGTTGGAGGGTGGGACATGAATCTGAGTTATGCTCTTGACTAGAGCAAATACTGCATACCCTCATCACTTGGTTAGCTTGTGGAGTTGCTGAAAGATTTGGATTTTGACTTACATTATTAACAGACATTTGCTTCATTAATGATGTGAGCTCTACCAATGCATTCTTGATTTCTTTCTGCTCATTTAAAACCATCTGGACTTCATTAACTCCTCTAGTGGTCAATGCTCTGCTCCCAAACTGTTGTGAGTTCTCAGTGTAGGACCGATGCACGTGAGAGGGGGGGTGAATCACGTGACTTTTAAAATCTTCATTATAAAATCAGAGTCGATAGAAAATTGTACGATGCTTTTTATAACGTGCGCAGCGGAAAAATTAAAACGAAATGCGAAAGCGAAAAATAAAAAAAATTACACGAGGAGTTTTACTTCGTTCGGAGCCTTCGCCGACTCCTACTCGAAGGCCCAGGTTCCTTGAACCTTTCCTGTGGGCAATCCACTAAAAACCTCTATCGACAAACTACCGATAGAGTGATTCGAATACAAGATTGGGCGGAAGTGTAACAGCCCTACACTTCCCCCTTAAATAATTTAAGTGCAAAAAAAAAAAAATCGTTACCCAACACTTAGATTTATCTGAAGCAGCTTGGGTGTTGGGAGCGATCTTCCAGAAGCGGTCGGACAGCGTCGAGTCAAAGCACAAACCGCAGCAGAGCAGCGTGGAAGCAAGAGAGCGCCAAAGCTTGAACCAGAATCAAATTTTCTTTTTTGTTAGAGGTCTTGCTTGCTTCTATTTATAGTGCCTCGATGCATGATCTTCTCAACTCAAATTTTATCCATCAACAAGATAAAATAATTAAAAACAAGATAATGTTTCTATCCTTTGCTTCAATTAAGAAAATAATTTAAATAAAATATAAATACAGAATATTGAAAAGTTAACCGAGAGGTTTTATCCTCTTACAATTTTATTAATAATTTAAAAAGGAGATTTTATCCTTCCAGCTAAGCTTTACGTGAGAATTTTAAGCATTAGTAGGAATAATTTTATTCTCTAAAAAGACGGAAATACGAATAATTTAAATGATAATTTATCCTCCACCAAGGCTTTAGATAAGGAATAATTTTATAAAATTCAACTACAAAATCTAATTAAATAAATTCTGTAAAAATAGAGTTAATGCATTTAGAATCTAATTAAATAAATTCTGTAAAATAGAGTTAATGCATTTAGAGTTAATTAGACCCCGTCCAAACCTGGATAAGGATCTAACCAGGACTCAACTGAGGTCACCAAAATGGGTCTAAGTTGGACCGCGCCTACAGTCCTAAAATAGGACCCGTCCTCACTGGTTCGCTCCTCCAGTGACTTACCTGACTTACCTCGTGCAGCTCTACTCAACTTCTTAACCCACCAGGTCTTCCTGCCAGGGCTCAACCACCCTGGTCTTTTTGCCAAGTTTCAACCAACTTGGGCTTCAGCCAGTTGTCAGGCCCCGTGAACCCAACTGGACTTCTTGCCAGGACTCAACCACCCTGGACTTCCCGCCAGGACTCAACCACCCTGGGCTTCAGCCTGGTGTCAGGTCCTAAGTCTTTCAACCCTGCACACTTAGTAAAGAGGTCAAAACCAAAAGCAAGTCTAATTTTAACCTATTTGTCATTCATCAAAACTCAGGTTTAACTATTAGTGCAAATTGCACCAACACTCAGCCATGTTTGAAATAAGCTCCCTAGCTTGCTCTGGCGTTTTGTTAACTAGGGCTCCTCCAGCTGCAACATCTATCATGATTCTATTCATCTGCAATAAGCCCTCATAAAAATACTAGATGAGTAACTACTCACTGATCTGGTATTGTGGGCAACTAGAGCAAAGTTTGTTGAATCTCTCCCAGTAGTCATAAAGTGTCTCCCCCACCACTTGCTGAATGCCACAAATGCTCTTTCTAATGATTACAGTTCTGGAGGCTAGGAAATATTTCTCTAAAAATGCCTTCTTCATGGAAATCCAGCTAGACACGTGCCCAGTAGGTAAGTAGTCGAATCAGTCTTTTGCTGCTCCAGTCAGGGAAAAGGGAAAACCCCTCAGCTTGATATCTTCCTCTGAAATACCCTGAGGCTTCATGGTGGAGCATACAGCGTGAAACTCATGCATGTGTCTATTTGGATCTTCTCCAGATAATCCTTGAAACTTAGGTAGCAAGTGGATGAGTCCAGATCTGAGCTCAAAATACCAGCCAGCTCTGGATAAGCAATGCTAGAATACTGAAATGTGTCGTCTGGTGCTGCGAGTTCCTTCATAGTCTTCTGGTGATCTGCCATGATACTGCCTGAATGAGTGAGAATAGACTAAAGAGAAGGAATATCAAAGATCTCTGAAAGTATGCCTTGGTTCCTCCTTGCTCTGAAAGTTCTCTCAATTTCAGGGTCAAATTCTTCAAGATCACCACCTGTAGACCTGGTCATAAAATCAAAAACAAATCGCAGTAAAAGTATATATAAAGATGAAACAAGTAAAGTCAATCACCAGATATAGCAGTAAGCGCAAAAAAATGAATCAAGAAAGATATGAAATGAGCACACAAGCAAAAATCAAACAACTCAACTAGTAGCCTCCCCGGCAACGGCGCCAAAAATTTTGATGGACCCGAACTAGGTGTCACGAATGTGGGTCTCAAAATTTAGATATGTGTAAAGCTGGAAACCCTTTTTGTTAGCAAAGATGAAAACGTAGTAAAGGGGCCATAGGTCGTATTTTTCTTAGGGTTGGTTGAGGTTGTTTGATTCAAGCTCGAGTTTATGTGTCGTTGATATTTTTGGTTTCAAATAAAATTTGGGTTTGGTTTGCAATTCAGAAATGAAAAAGCAATGAAAAGCCAGGAAACTTAACTATGGAACTTAACCTAAGTAATTCAACCAATGAATTTAAACAATTGAGAACTTAAATCTACCAATGCAAAGTAGCCAAACTTGGAGGACAAATTCGATATCAATTGCAACCAGAGGCTAAGCAAATGAGTAAAGGCAGTGCTGGCAATTTCCGAATGCAAACAAACTTAAAACAAATGCTAGCTACAAAATTCAGCAATCACACTAGTGCAAACAAAACACAAGCTAGCTACAAAATCCGGAAGCCAACAAATGCAGAGAAAGTTCAGAAATATGCCGAATGCAAGACCAACTAATTTCAAACACCATAGCACACTAAAATTTGCCTTTGACTTGGTACCACTTAATGCCAAAGCTTCTCTTGATACAAAGTGTAGAAATTGAAACACACTTGATACAACTTGCGAGAATTTGAAAGCTGATGTGCCGAGAGGAAACTAGATTCCAGAAACAACCGAATAAATCACTAGCTGATATCAATCAGTTGTTGGGGTTTTAGTTGATACATAACTCAGAAGATATGCCACTGATATGCAGCAAAGAACTGACCCAATCCAGAAACTAAACAAAAATAGAATCAAATGCAGGGCTTTTAACCTCATGGCAAAAATGAAATTCAAACTGACACAAACTTGATGCAACACAACTGATTTCAAATGCAATGGAATTCCAATTCCGAAGCTTCTGTTGAAAACCAAAATTTTAAAGGGCTTAGTTGTAAATTTTAAAGGGCTTAGTTATAATTTCTGAAACATGGAGGGTTTATTTGCAAAATGTCAAAAATAGTTATAAAACTCAGCCCGTGCCCTAACTTCCCCCTCATTCACCCGAACTCCCTTTTTCCCTCTGCGCCGTTTCCCCGACCCTTTCATTTTCGCCCGGCGCCGCCGACTCCGTCGCCGCAGCCTGCACGCGCCGCGACCAGCGAGCGCCGCCGCTGCCCTCCGACTTTCCCTTCCCTTCTTCTTCTTCTTCGCTGGATTAGACGCCGAGCCCTAGCCGTCGTCGCCTCTGCCTCAACGCCGAACCCTAGCCTTTCTTCCTCGGTTGGTTCTGTTCTATATTTGGGTTGTCCGATTTGAGAGTCGGCTAATTTACAGGTAAGATTTGAAATTTGCTTTAGATCGATGAGAGTAGAAATTTGTATGGATTACTTCTCTGATTTCCTTGTTTTCTTTCCATTGATCCGTTCCTAATTTTTGTTCTATTCTAAGGTTGTGTTCATATTAGTGTAGCGAGCGATGGTTTTCTGAAATCTCTAGGTTTAGCTGTGAGTATTGACAAATCAGTTTTGATCTGGTTAGTTATTTGGTAGGTCTGTTATGCAAGTGAGAAATTTCAGTATTGGTATTATGGGCAAATGAAGTTCTGTAAATAATGCAAGGACAGTTGTTGATATGCTGACAATAGTTCAAGATAGCCATGAAAGTTTGATAACGTGTTAGTATATAAATTAATAGATGATCTGAAGAGTAGATAAGGACACAAGTTAAATCAGTTTGTGTTTATGAAGTACGAGGAACTTATATACTTTAGAATGATTTTTTTTGGATAAACATGATGGTTAGGATTACTTTTCTTTGATTAGTAGTTGAAATAGTTATTTTAATTAATTTTATAATTAGTTAAATTTTATTAATTATTATACAGGACCTTGACCTCGGACTTGTTCAGTTGATCGTGGAAGGTTTCCGTTTACGGATTTCTGAAATTAAGGCGGGTACTTCTCCTTTGTGCTCAAGTAGTTTTCTTTACCTTAAAAGCATGACTTGTTATGTCTGATAGGTTGCTTGACCTTGTTCTTTGTCGTTTGATTATTTAAACATCGCCGTTGAGACTTACTCTTCGTTGATCTTCGAGTATTCCAAATTCGTTTCTATACAGTCCTCTGTTGATTTTCTGTTCCGTAAAATACCACCTGTACGCGAGTACTTAGAAGTCCATTAAACACAAATAGGTTTATTTGGCATTAGAAATACCCTACCTAGTAGTGTAGGTGCATAATCGTTGGTTTGCGATTTCTGGATTGGTTGTATTGATGCATCGTATACTCGTTGGATTTTATTGCATCGTTGTTTCTCCGGTTGTCCGTGCATCGTATATCATGCACCATACTTGCACGTTGCATACTAACGACTGTTGGCTTACATTTGGTTAAGTCGTCGTTAGTCATATTGTTGCTCGATTCACTCAACCACATGATGTCATGGTAGTGGTTAGAGTGCGAGTGTTTATCCTGTCATGCCAGACAGTGACACCCTCACCGTTGTTTTAGAGGGATGAGCCATTGGTGGCTCACCCTCACTGTTGTTTGTTTTTTTTTAGGGATATTGTAGCTGTGATAGCTCCCCCCCGATGTACCGTGGGTTTGGAGTGTAGATTCCCCAGCATCCTGTCCACTCAACCATGCCTTATGTGATATTATTATTGTTGTTGTTGGAGTGGTACAGTTGTCACAGCCCTACCCACTCGGTCACACAGATGGGATGTGTTGATGGCTTGACTGGCGTCAGGGGTGACTCATGTCATTGCATCATGTGCATACGTATTTCTTTTATGCATTTGTTTGTGTTTGATGCACTAATATGAGCTATGATTGTTGCATATGTTTGACATGCATGTCTATCTTGATATTATTGTTGTTGAGTTGTTCTATACCTGCTTAGTCGTTATTCGGACTTTATACCATGTCGATTTATATATGTTATGCATGATTAGGTTTCTATATTTTCTTATGGACTGTACCCTGCTGGATTCTCTACCTGATATCTTGTATTATGCCATGCTTATTATCTACTCATATACCCGCAGAGTCCGCCCGAACTCACCACCCCTGCTTTCCTTTTTGTTGTTTCAGGTAGCAGGTAGATATTTTGCTTGGAGCTAGGAGATGATCCAGTTGCCAGTCCCTCAGTCCCACCATGTCAGTTTGGGTTGGTTTGATTTAGTGTCTGCTTTATTTCCGCAGTTATTTTATTTGTCGAGTATATATTTGGTTTGTCGTTACTACCGGTATGTAGATTTTCTTTATGTTAATGATGGCTGAGCCATCCATTTATTTTGTTTCGTTATAAACTGCGTGGATGTGTGTTTTAATTATTATTGTGATGCCAGCCGCTTGTGACTGAGCTAATATTGGTGGAGAGTGTATGTACATTTGCCCCATATTGTTCGTCGTACAGGGGAGATGTTGCCCGATTTTCGAGAAAGCATGTGCCTCTGGGGGGCGTGACAGCTTCACTGATACAAACTTCGACACTACAAACTAAGGATGGCAGAAAATGGACTGACTTGCAAAAATAGTGATACGCAAGAATTACTGATTTGCTACAAGCCAAGTAAAATGCAGAAAAGAAACTTAACTACGAAGCAAGCTTAGAAATGCATTAGCACCCTAGATGTTGTCTTTAATCTCAAGAACTAAACTAGACGTAAACTGAAATTGAAATAACTGAAAAATTCAGAAACTAGAGTGATACGCAGAGCAGAATTGAATAACAGAACAAAATTGATACGCAAGCTATAAAACAGGAAATCAACTGACATTGAAACCAATTGTTCACTAAACAAACTACCTACTGATTAACTTGCAAAATTGAAACACTAATTAAAGCATAAACGATTCAGATAAATTGAATCTACTGAGACAAAATTCGGAAGCTGAAAATGAACTGCAGAAATCGAAAACTACAGCTAATAACTGAAAATTCACTAAGTAAACTAATCCTCGATCCCTTCCTTAGCTCAAGAACTCCTTGCCGTCACACAAGGGTGAGCCTCGAACCCCTAAGCTCAAAAAACCGCTGGGAAAATTGTCTCTGCGAATCAATCCAACTCAATCTGCTCAAATCTGAAAAACCCTTTCGATTCCCTCAACCAGCTGTGTCCGATTGCGCTGAAGCTTGTGGATGATCCAAGCAATCCAGGGAACCCCTCTGAACTACTCAGGTGGATGAAAATGGTGCACAACCGATCCAAGGGAAGCAAACGGTAGAATTGAGGAAACCCTCATTCAGCTCTGTTCTTGGGCAGAATTCGAGTTGAAAACTTCACGGAAAGATCTTCCCAGTGACCTAGAACTCGATCTAATGAAGGAATTGAAGTGGTCGCGCCCTTAGAAGAAGAAGAACTTGAAGAAACGATGAAGAAAAATGCAAGAAGATGAGCTGCGGTGAAGACGCGACGAAGCTGTGACATGTGGAGAATTGAGTTTAAATACTTTGAAATGAACGACTCAGATTGTTCAGGTCAGATCCAATGGTTGATCTTTATCCGATCTGAACCAAACTTTGATGATGTTGATCAAGGGTCAGGATTTGCCTCCCAATAGCTCGGATCCTCCAGATTTGCAACGGATGGCTCAGATCAACCTGATCTTTGAATGGACAGTCTAGATCCTCCCGAGCTTGATTCAACGGTCAAATGATCTCTGATTTTGATGAAATCTTCAGATCTTGATCCAAATGCTTGATTAACCTTAACCCCAGCTCGGATTCACCAGATCAGTGGCAGATGGTTCAGATCTTCCTTTATCTTGAATGGATGGTTTAGATCCTCTTGGCTTGATCCAACGACTGGATCTTCTACAATTTACCTCTAAACTTCCAGATCTCATTATGAAGGTCAGATCTACCTTTCCTCAGCTGGGATCCATCTGATTTGCCCTGGATGATCGAGATCTGCTTAACTTCTGAATGGACGGCTCACAGTTCTCCAGAGCTTGATCGCCTTGATCTGAGCCTGATCCTGACCATTCTTGACCTCGGTCCATGATCATTTCAAAGCCTGCAAACATAGATTCACACTTAAGTTCCAAAATCTTTCAAATGTATAAAGATTTGCAATAAAGCCCAAAATAAAACTAATTTATAGAACCGAGGGTAAATTCAAGGTTAAGCATGTAAAATATGGGTCAAACATGGATTTTAGCATCTAAAATGATCAATAAAATGATACCTATCAACTAGTCCCTGCAAGCTCCGGCTAGATCTTTCTCCTTTTCGATGGAGAATAACCTCTCACAAGACACTCTTCGCATTTACAATATTAAGAATTAGGGTTAGGAGGAAGAGATTTGGATTTGGAAGCTTTGAGCATGAATTAGGAGGTTTTCAATCACAATTTCATAACCTATTCATGCCCCAAAGCTTCCCCTTTAATAGAGGAGCGAGTTGTTAACAAAACAGCTTAGCTCTGACACTAGTCGACTGGTGCTCAGCCAACGGTTAACTAACGGCTAGCTAAACTGTTATATTTCGAATAGTAGTTAATTGTCATCCAGGCCAGCCAACTGATCCAGCTGTTCTGAAATCCATAAAAAGATCAGTCGATTGGTGTCCCTACCTGTAGACTGGTCTTAGTATACACTCACACTCATCCTCTCAGGAGTCGCTCTTTGAAGCCCTTTCTTTACCTCTCGTCCCTCGGATGCATATGAGTCTGCGGGTGGTCCCCATGACATCCTTCACGTATGCCTTAAAGTCTGCTTCCCTTGGCTCTACTCCGTTGCTCCTTGTCCGGTGGTCCCTCAGATGTGTCATTCTTCACCGACTCAAGGACCCGAGCACCAGGATGAGATCTTTCACATGTGTGTTTCACCACGTCCTGCATGACTCAAACACACATCAAATCAATCTGAAATCCTAACTTAAACTTATTGACACATACATCAAAACACTGATCACATCGATCAACTTTGGGCTGATTGCACGAACAAGTTTAATTCCTCTTGAATTGTATCTTTCCATTTTTTTTTGCCAATCATGCATACTACGACATTGTTCATTAAATTTAGGTTCTTTATCCTCATTTTCATAAGCAATATCAAGCGTTATACTGTATGCAAATTTATTGTTGACAACTAGTGTTGATTGATTCAATTTCTTCCCCATCCTAACATAATTTATTGAGATATCTTTATTATTTTCATGTATCTGGACCTCTTCTGGGGTTTTATTAATAGTTATGTCATTTGTCCCTACAGGAGATTAAGTTGTTTCAAAATGAACATCTTGATTAGTAGTTCCTTTTTTTTTTGAGATTTTTATCTTTAAAACTGATGAGTCTACCACGCTTTAGGCGAGTAGTAGTCTTAGTAATTAATTGTCCAATTAGTACATCAATATGAGTTGGAGCATTAATAGCTAGCTGGTATATGTAGCTTAGTCACTCTTTTCAAGTTATTGAATGCATCAAATAATTGATTTGCAATATTTTACAAATGCATTATTCTTTGAACTTTAAGTTCACATTGATTTGTATGAGGATCAAATTATGATAATAATGCATGCCAAGTGATTTCTTTGGGAAACTCTTTATTTTCTCCCCCTAACTTTGGAAATATTATTTCATTAAACTGACAGCCCACAAATCGTGTTGTAAAGACAATTCCCGTCATTGATTTCAAATAACTTATAATTTAAGGAGAATGATATCCAACATATATTCTCAATTTCCTTTGGGGTCCTAGTTTAGTATGTTGTAATGGACTAATTATAATATATACTGTTGGTGCAATCTTCGTTAGGTCAGAATTGACTTAGTTTGACTAAACTCGAGTGGGCTTGATTTTCGATGTTTGACAATGATGTTTATGTTGGGTATGACTTGGCGGGTTTCCTTAGGGAAGACTTGATTGTTCTTGAGAGACCTCTCTATATCTACAGATTAAAAAATTAATCCGAATGGAGGTTTGTCTCCCAACGACTATCTCGTCATCGTATTGTTCGGTACGAATCACAACTCGGCTAATCACAAAGATCGTGCCTTGTAATTCTCCTAACCGAACTACCACGGAAGAGACGACGAGTGGATCGTCGGTTCTTGTATTTATTATTGGGGTCCAAGATAATTCATCATTATAATTAATTAACAAACACTTAATAACAATGATAATAATTAAATCACATAAAATAATAAGATCAAAGTAAAATGAATCAAAGGAGAAGTTACACCTTCTCTTTTACCTCGCGATCTTCTACTGTATATCTTATCCCTTTCTTGGACGTCGTGTGAGCGACGATTTTCCAAGAAACGAAGCCACTAAAATCTTTTTCATTCTCCTCATCAATGTTGTATGTAATTCTCCTTGATCAAAGTCGATCAATTCTCGTTGATCAAAATTACATGGAGGCCACGCTGTATGGAGGCCACGCAATTCCTTGCATGGAGGCCGAATTGCAAAATTGCAATTCCTTGCATGTGCCGAATTGCAATTGAATTCCTTGCATGCAAATTGCTATTGCCTTGCATGCAAAATTGCAATTCCTTGCATGTGCCGAATTGCAATTGAATTCCTTGCATGCAAATTGCTATTGTCTTGCATGCAAAATTGCAATTCCTTGCACGCGAATTAATTACAATTCCTTCCATGCGAATTGAAATTTGCCTTGCATGCAAAATTACAATTCATGCGATATTGCAATTCCTTTCATGCTCTATTGCAATTCGATTTCAATTTCTTTGCATGCGATTCTGCAATTCCTTGCATGCGAATTGTGATTTCCTTGCGAATTGCCGAATTGCAATTGCAATTCCAATTGCCGAACTGCATCCTTGCGGAGGCCGACGCATTCGAGGATGGAGGCCGACGCATTCATTGCATGGAGGTCACGGCAATTGGGAGCTTGGGCAGCGATGACAAGGAGATGAGAGAGAAAAGAAAAATTAAGGCTCGATTAGGTTTTTTCTTGATGACTCATGAAGTATATATAGATTACAATAGAGACCACGAGAAGAAGTTGGATCTTAACCTACTAATGGATTCAAACCCGATCGATTAATGAAGATTCATTCCACTATAGGATCCTCATGAATTACCTCACTAACCCTCATATTTAAATATGAGCTCCACTTATTATGAGCCATCAAGCCCCCCGTGTTTAAGATATCGAATGTCTGTCGATTAATTTAAATTACTGACAATTTTAATTAATCAACTTCTGGCTCCTTGACTAGTACCACTCAACTTTATCATCATGTTGAATCAAATCCACCTGCAGGATTTAACATGATGAACCTTTTAAGCTCATCAAGGGGACATCATCATCCCGACTCACCAGGACACGGATTCTGTCAATAATCAACGATACACCATATAATTAATATTATTTTCCAACTTATCGGGCCTATCGATTTACCAGAATAAATCTCGCCCATTGGTAAATCAAAGAAATAATTATTAACTATATGTGCTTGTTATTATATCGGGATTTAGGGATTGTACTCCATAATAAATTCGAGATCCAATCCAATTATTAAGTCAGTACAAATTGGATGATCTCTAGTTTTGGTCATGCTCAATGCACACAAAGCACACTAGTGTAATTCTATGGTCAAGATAAACCACACCTAATTATACTACAACCATCCCGATGGTTTGTCCAAATCCATCTCGATTGTGAGCCTCTTACTTATACTATGCAAGAAACTGATAACACGATCTTCTGTATGTCACCATACACCATGTTATCTAAAATGCAAAGTATCAGACTTTTATGCATATACTAATATAAATACGCATCAGTGTTATTGTGATTCTCTTTCAAAATGTGGATAACCATACAGAAAATGCAAGACTTTTAGTATACATCCTAACAGTTTAAACATTGTGCGAGTCAAGTGGGTCAAAGTTGACTAGAGACTTGATTGTTAAAGTCCAGGTGGATCGGGGAGATCACACGCTGGTAGGGAAAAGTCCTAGTGGAATAGGCACACCTAGTGGGACTAGGCACACCTAGTGGGACTAGGCACACCTAGTGGGACTAGGTGATCAAGTCCAGGTGGAACGGGGAAATCGCACACTGGCACGGGAAAAGTCCTTGTGGGACTAGGCAAACTAGTTGGGAACTGGGTCAAGTCCAAGTTGGGAACTTGGCATGAGAAAAGTCTTAGTTGGGAACTAAGCAAGCGAAAGTCCAAGTCGGCCAAAGGGTTAATCGGATACTTGGTGAGGAAGTCCTAACAGGTTACAGTTGACTAGGGTTAAGAAAGTGGACCCTAGACTTGGGAGCTAAGCAAGTTAGGGTTAGGTAATCGATTGACCTGTTATCTCATGAGAACAGAAAGCTCCTTAATCGACTGGGTGATCGATTAAGAAGACTATTAGTCGATTTGGTGATCAATTGGTGTTTGATCATTATGAGAATAAAAGCATGATGAATCGATTGGGTAATAGATTCAACATCCTTTTAATTGATTAGGTGATCGATTAAGATGGACCGTAATCGATTAGACAATCAATTACGGTTGTATTACGTGAGAGTACAGAAAGATGCTAAATCGATTCAGCAATCAATTAAGAACTTCTTGATCGATTGGTTAATCGATTAAGCTTCAAAAATTAGCCGTTGAACGGCTAGTCTAATGTGGTAATCGATTAGGTAACCCTAGGTCATGGGAGTATATAGGATTTTCATGCAGGTTGAAGCGATATTCTTCTTCGCATCTTCTCCTTCTTCCATCGCCATTTCAAGTGAGTTCTTGGACCAAAGTGTTTCTACATTTCCAAGAATCAAGAGGTGATTCCAAGCTAGAAGAAAGCAAGAAAAATAAAGAGAGTCCATTTGTTGTAAATCTTGTAAGATTTCATTTGTATTTTGCTTGTATTCTTGTTGTATCTTTTTTAAGTTTGTAGGAGGTTTCTCCACCTCAAGAAGGAGATTTTTTATAGTGTATAGGAGAGTGAGGAAGAGTGGATCCTTGGATTAGTCACCTCAAGTAGGTGGATACCAAGTAAAATCCCAAGGCGTTAGCATTGCTCAAGTTCCCGCCAAGACAAATCTTTACCGAGCAAAAATCGGAGCTAATCACTCCCCCTTTAGCTCGCCTACCAATCCTAACATATACTGCACATCCAAATATTCACAAATGGGATATACTAGGCTCTTGACCAAAATTCAATTGTAAAGGGGAAAATATATGATAACTAGTTGGCTGATAAGTACAAGTGTTGTTGTATACAAACTAGCATATTCCCAAATTGATATAATGAGCTTAATTCTCATAATCAATGGTCTAACTATTAACTGGAGGTGTTTAATAAATGATTCAGCCAAACCATTTTAGTAAGCAACATGATGTTCAATAGTTATCCCAATAAACATACAATAGTTGTTAAATACTTGGGATGTAAATTCATCAGCATTATCAAGATCTATTTTCTTAATAGAATAGTCTGAAAATTGTGCTCTCAATCGAATTATTTGTTCGAGCAATCTCACAAATGCCAGGTTGTGAGTTGAAAATAAATATACATGTAACCATCTTGAAGGGACATCAATTAGAACCATGAAATATTTAAATGGTCCATATGATGGGTGAATAGGCTCATATATATCGCCTTGTAAACGTCCTAGAAACATAGGGGATTCAATTCCAACTTTAGATGGTGAAGGTCGCATAATCAGTTTTCCTTGAGAACAAGCAACACATGAGAATTCATTAAATTGAAGAATCTTCTGGTTCTTCAATGGGTGTTTATGTGAATTCTTGATAATTTTTTAAAATATTATAGAACCAGGATGTCGCAACCGGTCATGCGAAAGTATAAAGTCATTTGAGTCAATAAACTTCGAGTTTACTATTGCTTTTGTTTCTACCGTATATATTATTGTGTAGTACAAACCAGATAAGAAAGCAGGTTATCTTTCATATACGTGTTTCTTACCCAACACTAATTTTGTAATATAAAGATATTCAATATTTTCATCATGTGTCTCAATGTAATATTCATTTCGGTGAATATCTTTTAAATTTAGTAAATTTCTTTAAAACTTAGGAGAACAATGCATTGTCAACAACAAATTTGTTCATTTAAATAATGATATACTAACTCTTTTGGAACCTTTAATAATATTTGTACTACCAACTATTGTATTAGCATTACTTTCTAAATAAGAAAAATATTTTTTCTTTCTAAATATAGAATGTGCCGTTGCACTGTTAATAAGATATAAATCTCCATTATTAAATCCAAATGTCATGATATTCTTCATTAAAACAAAAGAAATACATAATGAGAAATAACTAAAAGATTACTAAATAAATACAATAGCAAATAAACTAATTTATTAAAAATATTTGATCATCATAGACATTTCCGTTAATATCTTCATTTCCAATTGAGTTATCTATTCTTCTATTAGGATATGTAAAGAAATAAAAAACATCTAAATGTGTTGTTATAGAAGGACCAAAAATTATGTTATTGTCTTAAAGACAACGTTTGTCTCTATATCTTTTGATTTCCCCTTAAAAAGGCTTGGTAGAGATCAGAAAAGTATTTTGGCATATGATATATACGTGACCAATATCCTTTCATGCCAGATCTCTAACATAAAATTTTTGATTTTCTTAATCATTATCTTGTCCACTTTGATCCCTTTTATCATTGTCATTTGTCCACTTCTGGTGAGTATTATTGTTAACCCACTTCTGGTGAGTTATTGTACTTCTGTTATTATAACCACCATAATTTTCTTGAAATCGATCATTCTCGTGTCTATGACCATGCTCACGACTACATCCACGACCACGAGAAAATAGACTAGCACCAGTTGGGTGGGTCTTATGATTCTTCATCAAAAGCTTCTTGTTTTGCTCAGCCATAAGAAGATATGTAATCAACTCAGAATATTTCTTAAGAGCTATGATACGCACAGTGAAAGTAAATGTTTTAGTGAAAACTTTGACCGTCAATCGGCGGCACGTCTGACATTCGATCGTTGATTGGGCACCGTCGGCGGCCTCCGGCCGCTGCCCCAAACCAAATTATACCCTGGGGTGCATGGTGAACCAATCGAGGATCGCTGCAATTGCGATCTCATATCATTCACCGTCGATCTCGACGGGTTCACCGTTGCCGGCGATTCCCACGAGTTCACCATCCCCAAGGTATGTTTTGACTCAGGGCGGCGATTGGAGGTTGTCGGTGGTGTCCGATCGACAATCGAATGTCGGACGTGCTACCGATTGACGGTCGAAGTTTTCACTAAGGCGTTCACTTTTACTGTGCAAATCATTTCTCATTTCTTGAAACCTTTTTCTCTATATTGCTGCTACAGGTGCATGTTAGATGCATGAAAGGTAGAGTATGTTTTTTCTAGCATATCTTCATCAGTAATTTTTTCACCATATAATTTTAATTTTGAGCTGATTATAAATATAGCTGAGTTATATTTACTTACATATTTAAAATCTTGTAAACATAAATGAATCCATTCATAATAAGTATTTGGAAGAATCACGATTTTATAGTGGTTATACTTTTTCTTCAAATTATTCCATAGATCAAGTGGATTTTTTATTGTCAAATATTCGATTTTCAATCCTTTATGAAGATGCTGACGAATGAATATCATGGCTTTTACACGATTTTGTAAAGATTCTTTATTTCCATCTTTTATGGTATCTCCAAGACCCATAGCATCTAAATGAATCTCCACAATCAAAATCCATGATAAATAATTTTTTTCCCAAATTTGAAATGCCACAAACTCTAAACTCTAACTTTAAAAGATTAGACATTTTGAAATCTAATACAAAGAATACTAAATCATTAATAATAATTATTATGCATCATGTATATTTATCATAAAATATGATATAATCAAAAGATGATTTTGTAAATATAATTGTAAAATATTTTTGAAATGTTGCAAATCATGCAAATAAGTAACTAACTAATAGTAACCAAATAATAGCTTAACAAAGTACGAAGAAATTATAAATTTAACTTTTTGATGTGTGAATAATTTTGATAGAGAAACAAATTATATGAACATATCTATACATTATTCGAAATTACCTATAGCTTAATTTAAAAAAGTAAAACTTCGTGTTGATAATGTATTGTGAAATTATATAAGTAATTATAAACGAAAAAAATATTATTAACCTTTTTGTTCTCACACATTTGCAAAGGATACATACACGATATATATAGGTATATAATCATCTTGAAACTACTATACCTATACGTTTACATAAAGTTAGGAGATTAGAGAAATGATGGGTTATGAAGAAATTAGAGAATTTATGAAGTGTTTGGGAACTTATGGGCATCCATACATATGTTATTTCAACTTTTTACCAAAAGGCGTATCAAATAATTGGTATTTACCAAAAGGCGTACTATAGTTTCATTGTTACCAAAAGGCACACATATTTTTATAAACTTCCTATTATACCCCTACCGTAAAGTACTGCATACATTTCTTTTTCTCTTTCTCTTTCTCTTTCTCTTTCTCATTGTCAGTAACGAATTCTGAGACGGATCATAAAGAGATATTCCTTTATATTTTGATTTTTATATTATGGAACCTTTCTCAAAATAAAAAAATATTTAAATTAATTAAAATATTTTTATTAAATTAAAACTAAAAGAACATATCAGACCCACGTTGGGCCTGAAATGGTTCCATTTCAGGCCCAACGTGCCCAATATTAAGGGTCTTTTCTTGATTCTTTGTTATTACATTTTAACACCTTGAAGAAGTCCAAATAAATAATGGATAGCAAATTTGAACTCCTTGTAACCTCATAAATCCACGGGAACTGAAATTTTTACAATCGGAACTCTCTAGGTCAATCAGTGGGTTTTGACCCTAAAAGACTTAATGTGTGATTTCTTCTTGGTTCTTTATTATTACATTTTAACACCTCGGAGAAGTCCAAATAAACAATGGATAGCATATTTGAACTCCTTGTAACCTCAGAAATCCACGGGAACTGAAATTTTTACAATCGGAGTTCTCTAGGTCAATCAGTGGGTTTTGACTAAAACCCACTGATTGACCTAGAGAGTTCCGATTGTAAAAATTTCAGTTCCCGTGGATTTCTGAGGTTACAAGGAGTTCAAATTTGCTATCCATTGTTTATTTCGACTTCTTCATGGTGTTAAAATGTAATACCAAAGAATCGAGAAAAGACCCTTAATATTGGGCACGTTGGGCCTGAAATGGAAACATTTCAGACCCACGTTGGGCCTTCAGGCCCAACGTGGGTCTGATATGTTCTTTTAGTTTTAATTTAATAAAAATATTTTAATTAATTTAAATATTTTTTATTTTGAGAAATGTTCTATAATATAAAAATCAAAATATAAAGGAATATCTCTTTATGGTCCGTCTCGGAATTCGTTACTGACAATGAGAAAGAGAAAGAAAAAGAAAAAGAAAAAGAGAAATGCATGTAGTACTTGATGGTAGGGGTATAAGAGAAAGTTTACTAAAATATGTGTACCTTTTGATAACAATGAAACTATGGTACATGTTTTAGTAAATACCAATTCTTAGATACGTTTTTGGTAAAAAGTCGATGTTATTTTATAACATTATATATATATATATATATATATTTTTTTTTTTAAAGAGATAGATAATAGGACTGACCCTAGGGTGGTGTAGGTGGGGCCATTGCACAGGGCTCCACCTTTGTCAAGGCCCCCTTCTTTTATTTTTTTTAATAGTAATTTCTTTTAAAAATTTATAGTATAGCTAGAATAAACGAACAAATGTATCTAATATTAAAAATAATAACTAGAAATAATTGTACGGTATTTATTCTAATTAACCTTATTTGTTCGTTTTTTTTTTGTGTCTCTTTGGTGGTGGCGCAACACTTTCTTCTGAACCTAACGATTCCTTCTTCACTATGTTTTTTGTCTGTTTCTCTTCCGCGACGACGTGGCATTTTTTTTCTTCACCCAACGATTTCTTCTTCATCGTAATTTTCTATGATTTTCTATGATGTAATTATATTGATTATTACCAATGTAGATTATAATTTATTATTATTATTATAAGTCTAAATTCTATTAATGAAATTATTTTTATAGCATTCATTTAAATTTTTTTATATTAACACAAAAGGTCCTTTTTTTTCACTAGTTCCTTCAAAATCTAGGGCCGAATAACCAAGGGCACTCTGACTAACATGAAATCTAAATAAATTTTCTTGGGGTGTAATTTTCATATGATGTATCCGACTTCACGATAATATAATGACGATCTCAATTTTTAACAAAAAAGACTAATATACCCTTTAAAATGTAATTAATAAAATAAATATATTTTACATAAATCAAAAGCCTCAAAACCCTATTTCCAATCTTTTTTTCACAACCAACATCCTTTTGCTCTCTTTTCCAAAAAAAAATCTCCTCCTGTAACTTGTGACTTGTCAAGGTACATATTTTTCCCTTATTTTCCTTTGGATTTTGTTTTATTGGTTTCAATTTCCACGATAGAGTGAGCATTTTCAACCATAAATATTATGAAAATTGACATCTTAATCGAATGGATAATCAATGATTAAATGACTATTTGATGACATATATCGAAAAAGATATATTCAATAACTTATGGAATAATTATATCAATTATTATTAAAAAAAACTTATCGTATGAACGTATAGTGATTAAAAGATGTAAAGGTTAATTATAAGTCACATTTGAATTGATAATAGCGTTTTAAATTTTTTATTTGTCTGATATAAATTATACTTTTGTGGTTTTATATGAATTGTGTCCTCCCTAAATAAAATTTCTGGGTTGGCCTCTGATTTAAGAATCTTTTACTATAAGCGCAATAAATCGTATAAAATAAAAGATCAAATGAACAGGAGAGAAATACATCAAAATAAAATTTAAAAAAAAAATCAAATCAGGAAGCAACAGATTGATGAAGAACTTTATTGTCTAACTGAAATCGAGTAATTTCAAAAGGGTACCTGCACCGGTAAAACTCGAGGTCAGTGCTCATAATTTACAAAAAAGATAAGCACAAAGAAGACTTGATGAGAGATAGAAAAGGTCGAATGAAACGCCACCAAGTGAAATATCATATATAACAGCCTTAAGTGAACAGCTTGGGCTAGCAGCTCTGCAGAAATTTTGTAAGCTCCTGCTGCTGTGGCTGCTTTTGCCAATGCATACCTGTTGATAGTTTGTGACAGGTGCTTTTGTCTTCTTAAAATAACGAACATAAGAATATTGAAAAAAAAAAACTCATGAGAAAATGGCGGTAAAAGGAATGGAATTCTGACGGACAAATTCAAGTCTAACAATCTGAAACGAAGAATTAGATGAAAGAAAGAATGCACATTCTGAAACGAAGAACGTTATTAGAGTTTACAAGAAAATTGGAGAAAGAAACCACCATGGATCCCATCAGTCCCTGGCGGAGACAAAAGAACTGGCAGCAGCAGATTCCCCATTCAGATGAACCATGTCGCAGAAAAAGTTGGTCATAAATTCTTCATAACCAGGCATCTTGGAGTAGCCGGGGAAGTAATTGATGTCGATCATGCAGTAGTGGTTGCGGTCATTGGCATCCCTTATCATGTCGAAGTTGAAGAGGTGCAATCTCGTAGCCAGCCGCAAGCCCCTAGCTATCTTCTCAAAAAAGCTCGATGGAGGATGCTGTTCGGGGGTGACGTCCGGGAGGCACTTTATTGTAACGCATTGCACGTAATTTCCTGCCACATAGACCTTGAAGATGACCCCGCTGTCGGAGGCCCCGGGATTGGCGATGATGGGGAGGAACCGGCTGTAGTCTATCACAGAGAAGGCCCCAGAGTCATAGATACGCATTTGGTTTGGGACCCTGAGGGCGTCTTCCACTTCGATTTCGGACTTGGACTGGGCCATGGCACGGATGTGGTCGTGATTGTGAAGGCGATGGATGTCGAGGGGTTGGTCGACGATGGGGACGCCGGGGTTCTTGGCGGCGAAATCTGCGATCTGGATATTCCATTCGTCGCCGTCGAGCTTGTGGATCACGCAGTCGAAGGGGCCCTGCTCGACGAGGGGCCGCGAGGGGTCGATGGGGACGAGATCGACGCCGCGGTCGCGAGCGGTGTCAACGAGAGAGGGCCAGATGAAGCGCTGCTGCTTCTTGGGCAAGAGCGCGTAGCCCACCACGAACCGACGATCTGGAAGCTCCGCCATGGACAGATCGAGATCCAAAGAAACAGGGCCAAAGCAAGCAGCCCTATGGAAGTCGAATAATAATCAACCAGCGATCGATCCAATGTTGCTAGAAGAAAATCGCAGATCAAAACTCTTGAAAGCAAGAAAAGGTTAGGGTTCATACCTTTTCCGATCGCTTTCCAAACGCAGAGAGAAGAGCTGAGACGATCGACGGAGGGTTTGAGGAGGGCGACACTAGAGAAGCAATTATAGCCGAAGGGGGTCGGGAGTGAGATCACTCCCGGTCAGTGACCGGCAAAACGAAACCGAATGGCGCGGCGACCGGAATGGAAGTTGGCTGAGTCCGTTGGATCGGGATTTGCCGGAGATGATCGAGGCATGTTTACGGGAGGAGGGAAAACAAGCAAAATAATAAAATATTATTTTCTCTTATTTATTTGAAAGAAGAGTTTGTGATTTAATGGAATATGCTAATTTTATTTTATTTTTTTGCAATTTTCTTGAACGATAAATAAAACGGGACAAAAATAATTTTTGGACAACAAAAAAATTACAAGAAAGGATACAAATTCAACTTTTTGAACGACCTTTTCACTTTGTTATTACTTATAAGCAAAAGAAAATAATGGGAGAATAATTTAAATAAAATAAGCCCTTAAAGCTAAATTTATAAGAAAAAATTATTAAATTTATATGAAAAAAATTATTGTCTATAAACCCATTTGATTAGTAAGGAGAAAATAATGGAAGAATAATCCATTTGTAAATTATCTCACTCTCTATTTCTCTATTTAAGAAGAGTGATTGAAGTTTTTTTTTCCGTTTAATGTATAACTCTCACATAGTTGACACTGTATAGGTATTTATTTTAATAAGTTTTAAAATTAATTCTTATCCGATACAAAATATCTTATGGATCTTCATATAAAGGATCGCTATAGTAAAGCAAAATATCCATTTATATATCACATTTTTTCCCAATTTACGTTGGGAGGGAATCCAGAGATATATTTATAGTTTGAAAGGTACGAACTAGAGTAAATAATTATTATTATTTATTTGAAAGAAAATTTTAAAAAAAAATTTAATAAAGTCCCCAATTTTACCATTTTAATTGATTTATTTTAAAAAAAATTAGAGTTATTTTTTTTTTACTTTAGTCAATAAAATATATAAGTAAATGAGTAGTGATTGGATTATTTTAGTTCTAGATTAGAAATGGATTCAAAATCATTCTATGACACTATGTTTCTATTGATTCTCCATATACATTTTATGACAAATCTCTTGGCACTTTAAGAGGTTGTCGGCTCTACATCTAAGTGCATAAGTTCATCCTACATCACAAGCACATCATGATGTGCTTTCTATAAGGGAGTGTTTGGGAGAGCTTTTACTTCTTGAAAAGTAATTCTTGTAGTGATTATCTTGAAGTTAGTAAGAAGCTAAAGCATGCAGTGTTTGGAAATAGAAGTCAAAAGCTGATACAAGGTAAAGTTTGAGTGTTTGGTGAATAATCACTTTTAAGCTTAATTTTTAATTAAATGACAATAATATCCTTAAACTATCAAAATTAATTTTTTTCAATTATCTAAATATAATTTTGATACATGATCTATAATATTTTATATATTTAATATTATATCAAAATTATTTTTTTAATAATATATATATTTAAAAAAATATAAAGTTAATAAAAATATAAAAAATAATAAAATAATAAAATTTATATAAATTTATACAAATATGTATAAATTTTTTGAAAATATAAATTATATAAAAATATAAGATTTTATTTAAAAATGTGATGGTAATTATGTAAAATAATAAATTTATTAAGGGTATAAATGTCAACTTTTAATTCTACACCATAAGCAAAAAAGCAGAAGCAGAAAAAAGCATCAAATTGTTGCTTCTAGCTTTTGAGTAAAAGTTGCAGAAGTTAAAGCAGAATCTGGCATTCCCAAACACTCAAAAGCACTTTTGCATGGCTAGAAGCTAAAAAGCAGTAAGCAGAAGCTCTCCCAAACACTCCCTAAGCCCTGAGGGCTTTGATGCCCGGTCAAACAATTAATTAAATATTTAAAATTTAAATCTCAATTATAACGTATTATAAAATATTTTCTTTTAGTGTGATAATAAATTTAAAAACATCAAGGGTATATTTAGTTGAGGGTTATACATAGTAACCTTAGTTATTCATCCAAGATTATAAAATAAAATCTTGTTTAATTTGGATAATCAGTAATTTTTAAATAATCATTCATGCCTAATACGTTAGCAAAAGAGATATACAATTAGGAATCAAACAACCTTGAAAAAAATGAAAATTTTCTTGATTCTGAAATTATGAAAATTTTCTTTCCAAAATTATTCCTCAATATTTACTTTTTAAGATAAAACTATCACTAATAATTAATTATATTACAACTCATTGCCGTAGCTGGCAGCGACCGGTAGTCGGCGGCGGCCGACGATGACCGGGGGTGACTGATGGCGGCCGACGGCGACCGGCGATCGATGACGATATAATTTTTTAAAAATTAAAATAAATATAATCGTAATCATCGATCCGACGATTGATATAATTTTTTAAATTTAAATTGAGAGAATAAACAAGTATAAAATATTATTTTATTTTTTTAATTTTATAAATATATAATATTATAATATTTATATTAAATTAAAAGATAATATGATAAAATATTATACTAAATTATATATTATTATTTTCAAATAAATATAATTTTCTTTGATTATATAAATTGAACCAAATAATATTAAATTATATTTTATTAGATTATTAAATAAACATTAACTAAATTTATATAACTGCAATCAAATGCACCTTAACGGTTTTAAGATGAAGAATTGCTCATTTATTCTAATAGTGGAACTTTTTCAAATGGATCGTCTCCGAAATTAAATCAAGTTGAATATTTGGATTATTAAAATAATAATAATAATAATAATAATAATAAAATAAATTGCTTTGGATAAGGTTTCTATGGCAACATCCATAGACGATTTCTTAGGCACTCGAACTCTTGGATACAAAGCGAAAATAGCCGATTTAAAATCTGTTTATAAGAATATTTAGAAGGAATGGAATTCTGACTATAAAATTCAAGTCAAACAATCTGAAACGAAGAATTAGCTATTTAGCCGAAAAAAAGAATGTACATTCTGAAACCAAGAACGTTGTTAGAGTTTACAAGAAGATCGGAGAAAGAAACGACCATGGATCTCTCATCAGACCTTGGCGGAGAGAGAAGAACTGCAGCAGACTCCTCTTTCTGATGAACCATGTCCCTGAAGAAGTCGGTCACAAATTCTTCGTAACCAGGCAACTTGGAGTATCCGGGGAAGTAGTTGATGTCGATGATGAGGTAATGGTGCGGGGCGTCGGCATCCCTAATCACGTCGAAGCTGAAGAGGAGCAATCCCGTGGCCTGCCGCAAGCCCTTTGCTATCTTCTCGAGAAAGCTCGACGGCGGCAGCTCGACGGATGCTCGAGCCAAAGTGTCGGAGGCGACGGAATGGTGCTGCTCAGGGGTTTCGTCCGGGAGGGATTTTCTTCTCACGCATTGCACGTAGTGTCCTGCGAAATAGACCTTGAAG
This sequence comes from Boesenbergia rotunda, assembly GCA_024364735.1. Lineage (NCBI taxonomy): Eukaryota > Viridiplantae > Streptophyta > Magnoliopsida > Zingiberales > Zingiberaceae > Boesenbergia > Boesenbergia rotunda. Next base: position 647,324 of record JAGFNQ010001764.1, read on the forward strand.
ATGACGCCGCCGGGATTGACGAACTCCTGGAGTAGGAGAGGAGGTTTGAGCTTGAGCAGGTCGCTCTGTTCGTAGACAAGGGACATCCCGTGCGACTTGGCGCTGCCGTCGGAGATCAGGGGATTGGCGATGATGGGGAACCGGAGGTCGGTGGTCCCGGAGAGGGCGCCGGCGCTGAGGTCATGGAGCACCGCTTGGTTTGGGACCCCGAAGGTCTCGGCCCCATGAGGGACATCGAGCTCGGAGACGAGCTGGAGCATGGCGATGCGATCGTGAAGGCGCTCGATGGCGAGGGGATGGTCGACGATGGGGACGCCGGGGTTCTTGGCAGCGAAATCCGCGAGCTGGGCCTTCCATTCGCCGCCGTGGAGCTTGTGGATCACGCAGTCGAAGGGACCCTGCTCGGCGAGGGGCCGCGAGGGGTCGACGGGGACGAGATCGACGGCGCGATCGCTAGCGGCGCTCACGAGAGAGAGCCGTATGAGGCTCCGCTTCTTCTTGGGCAAGAGCTCGTAGCCCACCACGAACCGACGATCGGGAGGCTCCGCCGGGGGCAGATTCAGATCGAAAACAAGACCGCGAAGCCCCGCCTCGGTCCCCGATCGGAAGCGAAGCAAACTGCAATATCGAACAAGAATCGACCACCGATCGAAAAGCAAGAGAGAAAAAAAAAAAGAGGATTAGGGTTCATGCCTCCTCCGATCGCTTTCCAAACGCAGAGGATCTGGCATTCTACTTCGGAAGGTTCCAGTTCCAGCAAACATTCTGGTGTAGACTGCTTGTGCGCCGCTAGCCAAGAAGCACAAGGTTATGAAAGCAGGAATTTGTTCGAGCTTTTGATCTGAATCTCGAGATCTTCTTCTTCGCGTGTACCAAAAGTTCTTCAACTCGTTATCGGTGCGACCAGGAAACTAGATCGACAGCTCGTCGGAATCACACAAAATGTGGAAGAGAATTTGATCATAAAAAAAAAACTGCGAGATCTCTCACATGTTTTGCTATCTGAGCCCACTTGTTGCCCCATTTCTTATGAAGCTCGATGAGCAATCGTTCTTCTTTGGCTGTAAACGGGTCTTTCTTCAGACCAGGCCGGAGATGATTCTGCCAGCGCAGACGGCAACTCTTCCCCGATCGAGACAGGGCCGAGTTCTTCTCAATGAGGTGCCATTTTCCCTCGCCGTGAAGCTTAACGTACTCCCTTAAAATATCATCCTCTTCAGAGCTCCAGAACCCCTTCTTCATCTTCTTCTCCCTGAATTCATCGAAACAAATCGCCAAGAAACAGAGACCAATAAGAACTAAAAAATAACTGATCTTTGAAGGGATTGCATATTCTTGAGAAGGATAAGAAGTCAACAGGAAGGAAACAGACAGTGCCACTTACATAGCCATTGAGCTGCGGAACGAGGACAGGAGCAAAGACCACTCGATGTGGCGCCAGTTCCCCTCGCCGTGCTCCTTGACGTACTCCCTTAAAATATCATCCTCTTCAGAGCTCCAGGGCCGCTTCCTCATCTTCTCGTCGCTGGATTCCTTCGAAGAACAAATCGCCAAGAAAGAGTTGCGGTATGCAGAATCCAGTGGAGTTTAATCTTTGAGATCGTTTGATGATGATGGTTCTCTTTCGTCGTTGGATATATAGAATTTATAGTAGAGCAGCGATACGAATTGGCGCCTGATTCAAAAAATAAATAAAAATGAATTAATTCTTTTTGGATAAGAAATGAAGTGGCGCCTATTAGGAAAATAAAAGAGCGTCAAAATTAATAGTTTTAAATTAAAAAAATAATTGATTTTAGGCAGGAAATCCCTGCCCCGCGTTCATCGCCGTTGCGTCCTTCCTCCCGATCGCTGCCTTTGCCCCGCCGCAGCTACCGTCCTGCATTCCTCTCCCAACCTTCATGCTTTCGTTTCTAGAGAGAGCTCCTGGATGGTCGGCTTCTACACAAGCGCAATGATAAGAACGATAAAAATTTAAATTTTAAATAGGATGAATATTTTAGAGATTGACTTTTTAAATATGTAAAGTTATAATTTGAAGAAAAATAATATGCTCAATAAAAAATTTTAAGGAAAAATTCAATAAATGAGGTGATATTTTACATGCAACGATCCCCGACGAGTTCATCGTGCCCCCCTGGGTATCATTTGTTTCAGAGTGACGATTGAAAGTCGCTGATGGTGTTCGAGCGATAATCGAATATATGTATGTAAAATATCACATCATTCACTAAATATTTTATTGAATTTTTTCATTGAGTATATCATAGCTCTAATTTAAATAAACCCAACAATATGATTTCGCATAGCATTCTTTTGGATACTGTTTTACTTGTATAGCAAAAAGTTATTTTTGTGATTCAAACGCGTGGCCACTACGTCACACACCAACTTTACCATTACACTTAACCTCTCTTTCAAGGTTTAGGATTTAGGCGAAACACCTTAATTACCATTGCACGTAACCATTATTCTCTTTCAAGGTTTAGGATTTAGGCGAAACACCCTTTTTTTTTGACAAGCCCAAAACAATTGTTATCACATCCAAACTGTTGTTTTCTTGCGGTAACAGAGTGGACGACGAGCAACATTCAATTAGTTGAAGTTCAATACAATTAAATAGCAAACATAGCCCCTCAAAATTGTAGCTATACATCGATACCTTGATATTTGGTTCTCTCGCAATGTACCGGTCTCTTTCTTCAGTTTCTACTGTTCGACATCAGAAACAATGGAGCATGATGCACTGGAACCAAACAAAATTAGGTAATTTACAGCAGTAGAACAATGGTTACAGCTCGACAACGATTGCCTGGAATTGGTTATGTTAGAATCACTCGATCATCTACTCGCCTGACGTCTTGAGCTTGAACAACTTTGCGTCAGTATTGCTGAAAGCATTGCATCCTTTGTCAACTTCGTCGGGCTCGATCGTCAATTTTTTACTCCACTATCGTCCACTTGCTGTGTTTCGCAAAGTTACATTTGCTCTGGACTTCCTTGGGAATCCAGCTACTTCGAGCTGAAGAGGTTTTTGGCAAACACAAGAAGATGGAAATTCGTGGAAGTCACCGCGACCTGGCTTCATCTCGTCTGGCTCCCCCATGAATCCTCGCTGGACTAACCTCACCTTCCGAGAAAATATCTCCCATTCCATCTCATGCCGTGCCTTAAACAAAGACCTCAGCTTCTTAGCATTTGGCCTTATGGTTCTCCGGTGTCCAGCATACCTCCTGCATATAGAATGTTGCAACAGCTAATCGAACATTCATGCTACTATAGATAGTATGGAAATTAGCAGAAAATAGAGACGGCGATACAGTGAGGCTAGTCGTAAAGTAGGAAAAAATGCATAAGAATGCAGTCTCTTGTGAAAATGAAAACTAGAGAATCAATATCCCAATATATTTTGTTTAACAAAGATGAACAGAAAATGAATACGAAGTGGTGTCGTGATTGGTGATAAAGTTGTTTAAATTTTTATTTGTAAGAGGAATCAATCTTAACACAGCATGTTCAAAGCATATAATGAGAAAGGAATTGGAAAGGTAAGGGATAAAAAAATGATTCAGCAACTAATCTTACCGGTGGCCTGCAAGAATCTTTGCCATATTTCCATTGTTATTTGTGATAAAGGCATCACTCTCATAGCAAACGATATAGTCAATAGCAGCAAGTCGAGAAGAAAATGGAAGGAAGGGCTGCAAGTCTACTCCTGCAAGCATCTCCTTTGTATAAAAATGTGGAAATAGGTCTTTAAGAGGTTGCAATGTCTTTTCTCCACCATATATCTCGCCAGAAGCGACATAAAGATGTGTGTCATTTGCAAACCCAAGAGCCCTTAACATTAAACCTACTTCATGTGGAGTTAATGGACATTTTCCTCGGCTTTGCTCACCCTGAGCAGTCAAATCCTGTTGATGCATCAGATTAAAACATGGATTTGCAAAGAATTTGCAGTCCCTACTATTCTCAAAGTAGTAGACTAGAAGCTAATACATTCAAGGAATTTGCGGGATACGTTTATGGATTATAGGATAAGCAATGAGCATAGAGTTGGTAGTTCACATTGTTAAAAGAAAAATGATCGAAGAAGGTTGAGAAGGATTGCCAAAGAGCAGATAAAAACAGTAAACTCGAGAAAAACTCTATCCATTAGTCACCGATATATTGCTTGACAAATAAAAAATGAAAATGTCCTTGCATTGAACCATTTTTTATTTTAGTAATTTAAGCGTTGAAATCCTTCTCAAGTAATTAATCCCCTGGTTGAAGTTAAAAATAGCAATGGATAAGAAAACATTGGAGAAATTCTCACGGGTAATGTTTCCCAGCGCTTCCTAATTTCACCAAGCTCTGTGCGTTCTTTTTCTCCACCTCCGAAGTAACAGCCAGAAAATGCAAGCATGTCAGGCTCAAACCTGCAGTTTTAATAAGGAAGACTATCTCATGTAATCATAAAAAATGCATTAAATAAAAAGATATCTTTGCTAAAACAATTGTTAAAAATCTTTTTCCTTGATTAAGCCTAAAGGTCAAAATGCCAACTGATTTCTTGTTCTTTAAGTTAAGCACTTCAGGGAAACTAGCATTCAATATTTTAACATTCTAGGTCAGTGTAAACAAAATAGCTTATATTTCTACAATCTACAATTTTCCTAAGTCATCATTTGATGCTGACTTAGATAAACTAATGTAGAGCTCAATGGAGGAATAAGATCTGCATAGACCACCCAAATAGTTGTGAAAAACATGAACTGATGGTGAATTAACTTCATGAAAATAGCACCAAGTGTAGTGATGATGGACCAAAAATACAAATAAATCAGAATTGCCATCAGATTTAGAACAAGAACAAACAGCCAGAAACAGAATAATTCTGGGAAAGGAAAATTTGTCAATGGTAAAATTATCAACACTCTGAGATGCATATGAAATGTCATGCGGAATTACAGAAAATCTACCAGATTACATCTTAATTGCCGTTCTAAAAATAAACAGATAGCTGTCAACACTGAAGTGAAATCTCGGCACCAAGTAGCTTCCAGACAAATAAAGAGGGCATACCTCAAATGAACAGCGACATATTGAGAGGCCATTGCATGCATTCTCTTGACCAGATTCTGAGCAATCACTACAATAGGATTTGTAAATCTCATCCCGTGATAATTTACACGACAGCGTAACTTTTGGAATTCCTCATCAAGTGCATTTGTTAGCCTGTAATCAAACTTCGTCAACTGCACCGCCTGCAATTCTCAGCTAATTAATAATAATGAAAATGCAGCTCATTTCCATCAAATTCATAATTTTTTAGCAAATGATTTAAATCTTTATGATAAACAAGCTTAGAGGAGCCTTGACAGTTTTCACATTATGACTATTGCAACACTATTGACACTCTACATCAAGGTAAATGATACAACAATAGAAGGTGCTAAATATTTTAATTTTCTTATTTCTAGAATCAGATTATTCCAGGAAATTGTAGAGAGAATGTGCCTAAGCTCATTGAGTAAATACACACTACTGCAAACTAATGAGACATTCAATGAGCAATTTGCAGTAGAATGTAAAATTCACACGATAAGGAAAGACAATGGTGGTGGTTCAACAGCATCACGCTAATATGATGTGCTACCTTCGTCAATGGCAGCTTTTATTGGAGCATACATATAAATTGCACTATAACTAGTGTTTTGATTGGAATTTAATCCAAACAAAGACCTATATTAATCGTCTAAGCATTTATATCAAAAATAACTATATGCTGACATTAAGAACGCATGGCCAAAGTATTAGAAAAGATATGACCCAACATAGAGCTCCATGACGGAATAAAATGCTGATCAAGTTTTTAGCACTGCACACAAGGGCCACATGGTGGCAATACTAATTACAAAATATGAATGGCTTTGCCATGACAAAACATATAAAATCAGATGAAGGTAAACACCAATCATAAGATTATATAACATAATGGAAATGTGAATTTGATCAAGTAACCTAGATAAAATATCATACTTACACGTCTCCGCAAGAGTATTGGCAGCACCTGATCAAGATAATATTCAGGAGTAGATTTTCTTGGAGGACGCATTGTATATGGAGGTTTTTCCATTGACCTCATTATTTTGTCAGGTATCCTTTTAATAATAGTGACATCTTTTGAAAGGTAGGAAATGAACCAGTCGACATCGAAAATATTAGCAAAATCACTGCAAATAAAGAAGGTAACTCCATTAAGACAAAGATGCAAGTAATAGAATTTCATCTCATACTCCATTTTCAGCCTACCTGCCATCTCTCCAAAAAGAATGATGGTCGAGCTCCGGAACAACTAGTGTGGCATTCAATATCCAAGCTACTACAACAGCATCTATTATCTAGCATTAGAAAGATAAGGAGGCAAAGCAGAGTATGAATGTTCATTACAAATTTCAATCTCCCATTGTATGATAAACATGAATGGTGGTAAGGCAGAAAATTCCAGATCAGGCTCAACAAGTTATTTTGATATTCTTAGTCAATAGAATCTAATTGGTTTTAGGAATTCGGGACACTAGTTATGAAACATGGATGAAGAAAAAAGACCCAGAAGATGCCCATCATTTTTTTTTTCTTAAAGTAAGGAATAAAGAAAAAAATGATGGATCACATAGGAGTAATATAATGAAAATTAGAACTTCTGAATAATAGTCTGATGTTCAAGCCACATCTTGGTGACAACAAGTAAAAAGGTGAGTGAATATGTAAAAGTTACCCCTGTTCTCTGTTGATTTAGTCCTCCACTTGTCGCAATTAATAGATAGCCATTGGATTTCCTCTCTTGTACTGCTGCTAAATCACATAGATACAAATAAATTTTATTCTATGCTTAAATCAGGCAGAAAAAGTTAAAGAGGTGCATAAAAATTATAAAATTCTGAGATTTAATGAACTATTATGCAATGAGTAATCTAACAGAATAAAGGTTTTAATACTATTGTTTATTAACCAATATAAAGACGTGGACTAAGCTACTCAACCTTGTATTATGAAGAACCATAACAATGTTGATCGCCTCTAAATGTTTCGCTAGAGGTAGCAAATTGTGAAGCATTGGCAACCCCTCACTAGGTTGGCCATGGGTCAGGTTAGTTTGTAACAACGACCAGAGTTTCTTGGATCAGGGAAACAAAACCAGAAACCGACACAAGAAACTGAGCCAAGTTATGTTTGAGCCAAGATAAGCTTTATGTAAACAATCTTTTCTTATATTGTCTTTGTTTAATGGAACCCTGTTAAACCTAAAACTAATAGGTTCCCATTGTTTTTTCATGTAAAGTAATGTTAAACAGTAAAGCAATATTTTAACAATAACTGCTCACATTTTTGGTCTTGTTTCATTCGAAATAAACCGATATTAAGCTTACAAATATAGGTTTTTATTTTTTTCATGTGAAGTTGTCTTTCAGGTATGGACCAGAGAGATTTGAATAACTAGCTATGATCAATCAAGACACATACACTCGTGCTAACTGTATCATGTGTCTGCATTTGTTATTAGAGCATATTGAATTACTGCTCCAATCAAGGACTGAAACTAGTAAAAGAATGACACCTTTATCATTGGTTTAATGTTGGCAAGTACTTCGTAGTCACAAGAACATTGATTACAGGTAGAAGAAGAAAACTAAATTCATTTAAGATAGTGCCAAGGAGAATGGACTTTTGGTAAAAGTTAAAATGGTATCATTCATATTATGCATGTGCCAGATTTCATAATATCATACCTCTAAAATGACATCGAAATAATTAATAGTAATGCCACAAGGAACATACCTTTAAAATGGGGGCTTCTGTCGCTACAACCATAATAACGATTAGTGAATTCTGATTTCCATATATTTCTTGGTTCCCTGTATCCTACCTGAAAATGAATCCCATGGTACAAACTCAAAACTCATTGCAATCAAACGTAAAGAAAAAACTTTTCAACTGTCCGCAGGATTGATCAGTTTCATGGATGAAAAATTAATGGTTTCGATAATGTTATACCATTTTTTCGTGACAACACTAGACCAACTTTGTTTTTTCAAAGCAGTAAAAGGATGAAGAACGGAATTCATTGGAGACTCCACTACACGGGCCAAAATAAATAAATACAATAAATATTTAAAAACTTTGTGATGCCCTTTAACTCATTCCAATCAAACATAAGGCTAAAACTTTTCAGTTATCTGAAAGATCGATCAGCTTCATGGCTGAAATCAGCAGCTTGGATAAAACTTGACTATGTTTTGCCAGCCAACGCTAGGCAAGTTCTTTTTCCAAAGCAGCAAAGGGTGAAAAGAGAATTAACTTCACGAGTGCCACCAACAGTCCAACACACACCCTTTAATTCTTCAAAAATAATAGGGAAAAAACATTTTGAAACCCTTTAATTCTTCAAAAAAAAAACTCTTTCTTTCTTTATCAAAGCATACCCTTTTGGATCGCCACCGTCCTCGTATCCGCGACCACTCCAGGTCGGCGGCAATCTGGCCGGTGAAAAGCGAAACAAGGCCGAGGCTGAAAAGCACCGCCCCACACAAAACCGACCGCGAGATCAACCTCCTTCTCCGGAAAATCCAAGCGGTGCAGGTACGTTTTTTGGGGCCAGTGGAGGATAAGCAGGGAAGCAAGACCGTGTTCAGAACCTGGAGAATGAGCTGCTTCTCCATCGCCTTGGCCATGGAGCGCAACCTCTCGCGCCCTCACCCAATTTAGTCCGACCAAAGCCCTACACTTCGCGTCTCCGATGGACGCGAAACCTTCCGGCTAACGATGGATCTGGAGACGGAATGCGAGGGCCAAAGACGATCAAAAGATGGGTGGTCAGAGAACATTCGAGAATGCCTCGATGGATGGATTTCGCCAAAATGTTCTGCTTAGGGTTGTTGACGAGGTCGGAAGCGGAGCTCGAGGTGGCGAAAACGGAGGGAGGAAGCGGAGGAGGTGGGAGACGAAGCAGTTCGCAAGCCGAATTAAATAATAGAAGAAAAAGCAAAAGCAAAAGAAAAGTAAAAACAAACTACTTATTAATGTATGATTTTGCATCTCACCCCAAGAGTTTTGTGTTTTTTTTACAAAACACTTATACTTATGTTTTCCTGAAATTTATTCATCTATAAAAATACATATTTTAAAAATTAAATTGGATAAAAATTCAAAGGACATCTCAAATTATTAAAATCATTAAAAGGATCGCTCTTTTGTAAATTAAAAATATTAATTACATTTTTTATTTCAATATTATTTTAACTTACTATCTTGTGTTATTTAATTTTATAAAAAATATTATAAATAGAGCATTTTTATATTAAATTTAGTTTTAAATATTTAAATTTATTAAAATCATTTGAAAAATAATCAAAAATATTATAACTATGATATTAAAGTGGTAAATTGCCATAAACTCCCCAATAGCCCTTTGAGATTTGCATTCACTCCCCACACAAGTTTGTCTTTGTTTTTACTCCCTGATAGAACTGAGTATAAAAGGGTGAAAATTGAGTATACATCAGTGAAAACTGAGTATAAAAGAGTGAAACTTGAGTATAAAAGAGTGAAAATTGAGTACATGAATATTGATGTGGTGGATGCAACCTGCCATACTCAATTTTTTAACTTTTATACTCACTTTTCTTCAAACAATACTCACCAAACATCTCATCAGGGATTGCATGTAAAGAAATATTTGTGTAGGAATTACATGTAAAGTTGACTTGGTAAGTAAGGAGTTTAGGAAAATTTACATTTGAAATAAAGTTTATAGTAAGGTGTTTTTTTTGAAGTGTCTTTAAAAACAAAACGGATGATTAAAGACGGCCTTTCAACTTTTTGGCAGAATTAATTACCTTTACAATTCAAATTGCTTGAATATAATCATAAAAAAGAGATTTTTATATATTTTTTACACAAATATAATTATTTCATTTTCAACCTCTACAATTAAATTTATCAAATGGAGGAGCTTTTTGAGTGGGCAAAAGTACAAATTCTTTGCCGCGAAGTAACAGGCAGTGAGGTGGTCCCCAGAAGCGGCCGTAAAGTGCGGGCATCCAAATCTATTTTCTTTTTCTAAAAATTAATATATTTATTTTCTGAATATCATATTAAATATTTATTATTCATATAATTTTAATTTGAATTGAATACCGTGTTATATTTAAAATATTATATATGATTTTATATCAGTTTTCAAATCAATTTTTAAGTGAAAAATTTAGGTTGTATTTAGTAGGCTTATTTTTTTTTATAAAAAAATATAATTTTTCAGAAAATATATTTAGTTTATATTTTTTAAATTTATTTTCTAAAAAAAAGATATAACAGTTTTTTCAAAAATTAGAGAATATAATAAAATTACTTTTTAAAAAATGAAAAAATCAAAATAGAAAATGAAACGAACCAAGCGTTCTCTTACCTTTCCGTGTCAAGTTTTACCCCCTAAATTTATTAGAAAAAAAATATCTAAAAATAAAATTATTCAAATGTCTTAAAATATATTTCTTTTTATATTTTGTCCTAAGCTACGAAAATAAAAAGGTAAAAATTCAAAAAGAGGTACTCCTTTTTATTAGAATTATCAAAGAAAGAGGAGTCTCTTTTTAATTTGTACCATTTGTGAAATTACAAAATTACTCTTAAATATTATCATTCTATCCATTTTACCAATTTCAAATTTAAATCGGTCCGTCAATTATATGAATAGGATAGGTCCATATAATCACATATTCATAACTGTTATAATATAAATATTAAATAAATTAGTCAAATTAAATTTAAATGGTAATAGTTACGAATTTGTAATTATTATAATATAAATATTATTGAATAGGTAATTCGCATTGTAACCCTTATAAAATCATAATTATGTGAATAATTTAAATAAGTCAAGTTCATCCAACCGGTTCAAGATTTAAACTTGAAAATGACCTATTAAAAAATCAAAATTCATCAAACAATAAAGATAGTTATGTAATTTCATAAGAGATTGGTAGGGTGAGACCCCTTTTGTAAAATTACACGTACGGCCACCCTCAAAGACTTCATCCAATCGGTTCGAGGTTTAAATTTGAAAATGACCTATTAAAAAAATCAAAATTGATCAAACAATAAAGATAATTTTATTTTTTTATTTACAAAGGGTATTCAGGCTTACGCTCGACTAATCCACTTGGTTGATCGGCTCTATCCCACAGCCTTCAACGAGAATCCCCACCGGTCAACGAGAGTAAATCGCGGGATGGAGACACATGGCGACTTCGTCACTAATAATATCGATATCCGATAACCCGACCGCATAGCAGCTTGTGATGATTTTTTTCGTCAATATACTGCATGCTCTATCAGGGAGGGATCGAATCTAAAAAAATGAGGAATCCTCAAATGAGTCATTATCAATCGCGTCATGTCTGTGAAGGCCAATAAAGATAATTTTGTAATTTCATAAGAGATTGGTAGGGTGAGACCCCTTTTGTAAAATTATTACACGGCCACCCTCAAATGTCTTGTTCGAACGATTTATCAATTTCAAATTTAAATTTTGAATGGATTGGCGAGTTATTTGAATAGGAAAAAAAATCCGTATGTATACCATATAAATGTTGCGTGAAGGAGTTAAGTTCATCTTTAGTAATTACAAAATTATAATTATTTTAAACATTATTAAATAAGCCAAGTACACTGGATCAATCAGTGTTTAAATTTGAAATCGACCGTTAAAAAATTAAAATTGATTAAATAATTAACATGTGGATAGCTATATAATTTAAATAAAAGGTTGACAAAATGAGACTTTCTTTTGTCCAAAATAGAATGTTGCTATTTTAAAATAGTATTGCTCCGGAAGTAAACGATAGAGATGATGAATCATTAAAGCATAACCCATAACGATGATGATGGAAAAAGGATATTAACGTTTGCAAGATTAACACGAACGTGAATGGGATGCACTGGAAGATGTTCTGGTAAAGTCCTCTCCGACGTTCAAGTCATAACTTTTTCTTTTCAGGAAAACAACGAGAAATCAAAGTACTATAATTGTGAAAAGCTTACCCCTTTTCCTTGGGTACCGAGGTATCTTATATACCTGATGTATTCTTCACACGTGTCTCCACGTTTTCTTCCACGTTCCTTAATTATCGGTTACTTGATGGTTGTTTTCTTCTGGTAACGACCACTGTGGCTATTAAAGCCCTAATTACCATACGTTGCAAACAATAATTACCTAATGATTTTCCTATTTTGGAAGGAGGAGTGGATACTTGAAGCCGAACTTTTTTATCCCTACGCTGATCTGAGCTTCACTCTCCCGAGTCAGTCTTGGAGTCTTATCTTCCGACCTCGTGGCCTTCGTCCGTTTTCCCGAGATAGTCTCGGGAGTCCGATTCCCGATTTGACCTCGGAGACTTTTTTCCATTCTCCCAAAATAATTTCGGGAGCTTGATTCCCGATCTAACCTCGGAGTACTGATTTGGTGAGCCCTGTTACATAATTTTCTCGTATCACATTTCCATCTCAGATTATTCATCTCTATCGAGTATTATTTGGATAATTTGCAGAAAAATAAAATTGAGTAAAAATTAAAATTTTAATTGCATTTTGAAAAACCACAAAACGTGATATACTTTAAGCTAAAAAAATATGGTGGTACGGTGTTAAAGTATGGATGGATCACAGAGAAAGATAAGTGCTTGGTGCTAATCACGATGATCATGGGAGCCCTATTGCAGATAGGCATGGATTACAGGGGACAAGAAAGATTCCTGCTGTCTAATTGTAAATTTGTAATCATGCAGCATGTGAAGTTCCCTTTCACAAATGCATGGAACTGACACACCAACCTGTTCGTCTACTGGTAAACACTTGCCAAAGTACACACAAGTCACATCAGAGGCCTACCGACAAATTTTCTTTCAATTTAATTAAACTTTTTTACTCTCCAATATTTTTTATTTTTTTTAAAATTATTTTTAGATATAACAAAGTGATATTTTAAGAAACAGCTTTCGTTACATGAAGGGAAAAATTTGAGAAAACTCCTCAATATTAAATTGGGCTTTGCATGCACTCCCCAATCAAAAATTTCTTTGCATGCATTTCCTGATGGGATTGACAAGACAGTTTTGTGTGTTATTTTTTTTTATCAGTATAAAAGAGTAAAAATTCAGTATAAATCGTAACGATTTGAGTATAAATTGTTTGAGATTGAGTACAAATTTAAGAAATTTGAGTATTATTTGAAAAAATTTGAGTATACATTGTTTCAGTATATAGTAAAAATTTCAGTATGCATTATCAAAATTTAAGTATGAATTGATTTAGATTGAGTATTATTTGAAAAAATTTGAATATAAAATTTAGAAATTTGAGTATGTGAGATTGCATCCACCACATCAAAATTTTCACACGAGGGATCACCAAAATTTTATACTCAAAATTCTTAAATTAGTACTCAATCTCAAACAATTTATACTCAAATCTTTATAATGTATACTGAGTTTTCACTCTTTTATACTCACCACATCAAGCTTTTCACACGAGAGGTCACCGAAACTTTGTACTCAAATTTTTTAAATTAATACTCAATCTCAAACAATTTATACTTAAATCTTTACAATGTATACTGAGTTTTCACTCTTTTATACTCAATCTACCAGGGAGTGAATGTAAAGAATTTATCAAGTGGGGAGTGCATGCAAAGGCTAGTTTGAGATTGGGGAGTTTTCTCCAATTAACCGATATTTTTTTCCTGTGTTTAAATATTTGCTCTAGGCTAATCGAAATTTACTCTACTCAAAATTTACACTGCCCGACTTAAATTTGAAGCATAAATAGAGATTTGTAAAAATATTTCAATTTAAAATGATTCAAAATTTCCATCGAATTGCCAAGTCAATATGATCGGGTGTTAAATATTGAAACTTTATAGGGCTAAAAAACTTAAAAGCATAGTTTTATTTGGATTAACTAAATAGGGAGAGCGTGTTTGCAAGATTTCATATAATTAATAATGTTGGATACATTGTGAATGGAAAGGGAGGTGAAGAGTAAAGAAGTTTCATTGTGAATGAGACTTTAGTTCCATATTGAGAGTTTCATGTCATATTGATTGGTTTAAATTGTTTCACAAGTATATTAGTTGTGAACAAAGGAATGAGGAGAGACTCTCTCTCACGCGTGGGTGCGCAGGGGTGCAAATCCAAGGCCCGAATTTGTACTGAACCAAATTGATTCGTGTGCGTGCACGACCTGCGCGCGTCGAATGTCGGAAAAACAATTGTCTTCCACCTCGTGCCCTAGTCACTGTGTGATCCCCGCTCGGTCGATTACCCCTAGTAGCAATCGGGTACTTTTTCAGTTCACCACGAGCAACCAGTGCTTCGTTGTGCCCGTGGTCCCGCTATTATATCCTGAGAAGCAGACGTCTATCGGAACCTCGAAGCACATTCGGAGGAAGACAAAATTTGTTTCAAGGAAACGAACCTCGAAGCACATTCGGAGGAGGACAAATTTGTTTCAAGAAAACTGTACTACGGAGGTCTCAGCTTCAGTTCACCACGAGCAACCAGTGCTTCGGAGGAGGACAAATTTGTTTCAAGAAAACTGTACTACGGAGGTCTCAGCTTCAGTTCACCACGAGCAACCAGTGCTTCGTTGTGCTCGTGGTCCCGCTATTATATCCTGAGAAGCAGATGCCTATCGGAACCTCGAAGCACATTCGGAGGAGGACAAAATTTGTTTCAAGGAAACGAACCTCGAAGCACATTCGGAGGAGGACAAATTTGTTTCAAGAAAACTGTACTACGGAGGTCTCAACAACTCTTCCTCTCCGGTTCGGGAAGCCCTGTTCGGAAAATTCTGCTCGGAATTTCAGCCCGGGAGTCCGTATTCTGCATATAAGGCAGCTCAGGCTACTCAACAACTAAGTTGAAATTATTTTGTAATTTCAATTTATTTTTGAACTCTCCGAAAGTCTATCTCCAACAAATAAAACCCTAAAACTCCTCTCAAAATTCATTTATTTTGTTTCGTTCTTTTCCTCCTCGACCTAGAAACCACCACCGAGCCCTAACTTCCCGATCTCCGCTCCTCCCTCGCGTCACTCGACGCCATCGGCTGTTGACAGCCCTTCTCCGCCAGCGAAACTTGCAATCTTCTTCATTGTGCAAGGGAAGCCGACGCTGAGGCCACCGCGGATCTCCCACGTCTTCCTCGCTCTCGCGCAACGCCTTTGCCCCACCTCTACATCTTTCTCGGCGAGGATCGCTCGCCCGATCCATCTGGTAGAGGAGCATCGCCGGTTAAAAGCGTTGCCTTTCTCTTCAACGAGCTGACGCCATTGTTCCACCGTGAGTTTCCTCTGTGATCTTCACACACACCTCCCTGTTGCTTGTGCTGACCACCAATCAGGTAAGGGATTTTAATTAGAGTTTGTTTGGGGGAGACGTTAGTCTTGATAGTGATGAGTTTTGAATTGGAATGTTGTTTCGGTTTCAGTTCTAAATTTGGAGTTGGTTTGCTTCGGTTTGTGATAAAGTATAGGCTGTGAAAGGTAGAATCTATGTGTTGGATTTGGTTTCCTTGCCATTCTGGAGTTGTAGATGGTGTTTTGATATTTTCTTACATTGGGCCTCTTAATATCTCTTTGCTGTGAGCGTAGCAATTCTGTTTTGGATTAGAAGTGTAGCTTTGTTTGGCATGGGCAGTAGGTTTGAAATTGTGTTTGATTTAGTATGTGTTGACTTTTGAATTTCAAATAATTTATTATTTTATTATTTGTTTTTTTTATTAAAGACACACGTCGTGTCTTTCCTTAGCGTCGCACTGCGCGACGCTAAGGTTCATCAGTCGCGACCCCTCGAAGGAAAAGGCACGCAAGTGCTTTTTCGAAACTATAAAAGGAAGGGAACATTGCATAATTGAATCATTCATTTGCTTTCTTCTCTCTTTCTCTCTCTGCGTGCCTTTCTTCTCCAAAGGCAGTGTTCGGTTTTCTTCTTCGGTCGGTTTGGTTTTGGGTCTTGAGGCTTCACCTTGTGCGATCTGAGGTTGTCTCCGCGGGCAGCGATCGTCTTGGAGTGCACCTACGACGCTGCGTGGTTGTCGGATCTTGGGGGAATTTTGCCGGGAGCCTTTGCACCGTAGGGCGGCAATCAATTCTCTAAGGACAGTCGGCACGCCGGCGCTTCAACCGGATAACTATTTCTAACTCGCTATTTCCTTATCAGATTCTTGCATATAAATATTTTATTGTCTACTTAAGTGCCTGCGTTATTTATATTTTACAATCTTAGAGAATTGAATTGTGCCTAAGTAGACATGTTAAATATTAGAACGTCGGGGTCTGATGAGGCTAGCGCCAAACCCGAGAGGTTTTCCGGGCAAAACTTCAAACGTTGGCAACAACGAATGAAATTTTGGCTTACTACGCTGGGGCTTTTCTCTGTTATAGAATCAGACCCTCCTTCAACTGATGAAGAAGAACCTGCCCGTAGTGCTTCTACTGAGAGGTTTAAACAGAGGGATTATCACTGCCATGGGAGAATCCTGTCTGCCCTCTCGGACGCACTATTTGATGTGTACTGCTCTACAACCTCGGCCAAAGAGTTATGGAAATCTTTGGATAAAAAATATAACTCCGAGGACTCTGGTTTAGAGAAGTACACCGTGGGGAAATTCTTAAACTTCAAAATGGTTGAGGGTAGATCTGTCATTGAGCAGACCCATGAATTTCAAATTTTGATTCACGGTCTTGCTGAGGGAGAAATGCCGATACCCGAGAAACTTCAATTCTTGTCTATCATCGAAAAGTTGCCTCCGAGTTGGAAAGATTTTGGCATGACACTTAAACACAGGAGAGGTAAAATCTCTCTTGAAGATTTAATGATTGCCTTAAATATCGAGGAAGAACATCGGAAGCAACATAAGGATGATGATAAGGAGATACCTATGGATTTTGCTCCAAAGGCAAATGTGGTAGTCTCTTCTGACAAGAACAAGTCCAAAAACCAAAAAATGAAAAACAAAATGAAACCCAAACCAAAGGTTCAAAAGAAGCATGGGACTAGGCCGTGCTGGGCTTGTGGACAAGTTGGACATTTTGCCAAATTTTGTCCTGAACGGAAGGACAAGAAGAAGAACCAAGGCAATGTGCCAAACGCCAAGGAACAGGTCAATGTTGTGACCAGCACCAGCAATGGGTTCGTTTCCATTAACCCCGAACTAAATTTGATATATCAACCCAATGAGTGGTTAGTTGATACAGGTGCTAATGTGCACTGTTGTGCTGATCGCTCTGCCTTCCTTACTTATCAGGTAATTGAAGGCACTTCCGTAACCATGGGGAATCATTCTGCAGCCAGAGTGTTAGGGATTGGACGAGTTGACTTTGAGATTTACCTCAGGGAAGGTCCTGTCACTGCATGAGGTGCACCATGTTCCAGGGTCCGACGGAATTTGATTAGCGGGTCAAAATTAGTTCGTGCTGGTTATGAGCTAAACTTCAAATGTAATAAAGTTGTATTGTTACATTTAGGAACCTTTATTGGAAAGGGTTACCTTAATGAAGGTTTATTTAAACTCAATGTTGAAAATTCGATTATTAATAAAATTAATGATGTTGGTTGTTCTTATAACATTGAGTCTTATGATGTGTGGCATGATAGATTAGGACATGTTAATTTTCAAACTATAAAAAGGATGATGAATCTTGACATGATTCCTAAGCATGCCATAAATAATAAGAAATGTGAAGTTTGTGTGCAATATAAACAACCCCGTAAACCCTTCAAATCAGTTGATAGAAATTCTAATATTTAGAATTAATTCATACTGACTGTTGTGAGTTTAACGGTTTAATAACGAGAGACCATAAAAGGTATTTCATTACCTTCATTGATGATTACTCTCGTTATTGCTATGTTTATTTGCTAAAAACTAAAGATGAAGCTTTAGATAAATTTATGATCTTCAAATCTGAAGCTGAAAATCAAACAAACCAA
>JAGFNQ010001764.1:670723-718064 GCA_024364735.1 Boesenbergia rotunda
AAAAAGAAGTTCAGTGAGGAGACAGACACTAAACCCCGAAGGAAATGGAATAAGTCGGGGTATCACAGAAGGTCGCAAAGGCGAAGGTTTTCCCCTCGGCGGTGACCTGCCGGGGAGAATGAAGGCCGACCTCGGTCCCGATCGTGATCAAGAGGAAGGAGTCAGGGGCCCGCACCCCGCAGATCCCTCTCCTTAGAGAGAGATCCACAGAAAGGCAAAGCCCCAATGCGTGGGCCACCTTCGGGCCATGTAGGGGTCATCTCCGAAGGACCTACTGGAGGGGATTCTAACCGAGCCCGGAAGTCGTACACCCGACGGTTGGAAAACTACTCCATCGGGACAAGCCGAAGCCAGGTGCCAGGCCCTACGATCTCGTTTGGGTCATCCGACCTCGAAGAAGTGGAAGCTCCCAATGAGGACGCCATAGTGACCGTGGCCTGTATTGACAATTATGAGGTGAAGCGAATCTTTGTAGACACGGGGAGTTCCGTGAACATTCTGTACAAGGCAGCTTGGGAACAAATGCAGATAGATGAGGATGGACTGCTCCCGGTCTCGACTCACTATTTGGCTTCACAGGGTATCGAGCACAGCCGCTGGGGCAAATTACCTTGTCACCCTCGTTGGGCAGCGACAGGCTCGAGAGAACCAGGAGGAATCCATTCTTAATCATGGACGCACCCTCCTCCTACAATGCCATCCTGGGCCGCCCCGTACTCAGTACTTTCCAGGCTATAGTTTCTATTTACCACCAGAAGATTAAGTTCCCGGTGGGCGACCGGGTGGTGGAAGTTCGAGGAGACCAACTGGTGTCTCGGCGGTGCCATAGTGGAGAGGTCAGCTAGTGTCTCGGTGCGCCCGACCAAGTAACCAAAACCCTAATGTCCCGCGGTACAGCCTATGCTCGGGGTACTTAGGCTTGGTTTGGGACATATGCGCCCAACCAAGGATCCAAATCCCTAATACCCTGCGGTGCGGTCTATGCCCAGGGTAGTTAGGCATGGTCTGGGACATACACATCCGACCAAGTAACCAAAACCCTATTGCCCTGCGGAGCAGCCTATGCTCGGGGTACTTAGGCTTGGTTTGGGACATACGCGTCCGACTAAGTAACCAAAACCCTAATGCCCTATGGTGCGGCCTATGCCCGGGGTACTTAGGCTTGGTCTGGGACATACGCGCCCGACCAAGTATCCAAAACCCTAATGCCCTGTGGTGTGGCCTATGCCCGGGGTACTTAGGCTTAGTCTGGGACATACGTGCCCGACCAAGTAACCAAAACCCTAATGCCCTGTGGTGCGGCCTATGCCTGGTGTACTTAGGCTTGGTCTGGGACATACGCGCCCGACCAAGTAACCAAAACCCTAATGCCCTGCGGTGCAGCCTATGCTCGGGGTACTTAGGCTTGGTCTGGGACATACGCGCCCGACCAAGTAACCAAAACCTTAATGCCCTGTGGTGTGACATATGCCCGGGGTACTTAGGCTTGGTCTGGGACATACGCGCCCGACCAAGTATCCAAAACCCTAATGTCCTGCAGGGTAGCCTATGCCCGGGGTACTCAGGCTTGGTCTGGGACATATGCGCCCGACCTAGTAACTCCAGACTCTACTACGCTACACGGGAGACTTAACCGATTCTGAAATATAGACAATATGACATTCCCAACTACGGGAGAACCTGTAAAACATCAAAAGCTTGACACAAGACAGTTATACACATATAAAAGGTACTATAAAGAATTGTTTATTTTTTGCATGAAGAAATAAATAAAGATATACATCTTGAAAATTTACTAAAACACAAGCCGAGTGTCTGATAGAAAAAAGCACCCTTCTGAATGGGTTCTCTTCGAGCCTCTTCCACCTTTCTTATAGAGTTTCGGGGCTCGAAGTCATTTTCAGGTAGCTGATGAAGATGGATGCCTGAGGTAACACATGGGTAGCTCGGGTACTCCCTTCGACTAGTCAGGGACGAAGATGGATGCCTGAGGTAACACATGAGTAGCTTGGGTACTCCCTCCGAGTAGTCAGGGACGAAGATGGACGCCTGAGGTAACACATGAGAAGCTCGACCCCATCGGAATACTCCCCCTCTTCTTCAAAAAGACGAAGATGAGTACAATATTCAAGAGGCATAAAAAAGAGGAGGGGAGAAGCCACTGCAATTTCTCTTCGGAGCACGGAGGGATGCAACTCCAGGCCGTGGCAACAGTGATTCTCCCCAGGTCGAGAAAAAACACAAGGAATAATCACCTTAACAAAGGAGGGGAACAGCCGCCAGATGGAAATATTCTCAACGAAGAAACAACGGCTAAAACCCCTCCCCTCCTGCTGACGACGTCCCCCACAGACACCTTCATCTGCCCGAAACATGGAGGAAACGAGTAGCCGATGGTGCGTGGGGTACATCGCCACAAGACGACCAGGGGTTTGGTGATCAGCAGGAGGGATTATCTCCCCATGCCCCCTGGCGGACCACATAAGGTCTTTTCTGGACTCTTCGGATAACCCGGGAGTCTCACGTCCCCAAGAATCTTCAGCGAGATCGTGGGCATCATTGTTGGAAACGAGATGGCTAGAGAGGGGGGGGGGGTGAATATAGCCAATCACTTTTACTTACACTTAACAATTTTCCTGCACTCAACTTATCAGTAGCACAGCGGAAGAAACAAAGGAAAATGAAGCAGTGCAGTAAACGAAAACAGAAATGAAAGCAAACAGAGACAACTGCCAAGATCGCTAACAAGAGGGTTTACAAGGTTCGGGGATAACTTGCCCCTACTCCTTGGCGTGCCCTTAAGGTGGGCGATCCCTTGATCGTCGGCAAATCAAGCCCCGATTTTCACCGGATATAACGCAACCTCCTTCTCGGTGGAGAAACCTCTCCACAGCGTTTCAATCACAGATAAAGTTTAAGCACAAAGAAACAACAAGAAGGATCTTACTCAAATACTTAGCAAGGACAAGAACACAACAAGCTTCCCTGAGCTCCACCCAGTGGCGATCTCACGCAAGAACCCTTCTTCGTGTCTTCCCACTGTCGGACTCCAAGCTCCTTGTTCTCTCCTTCAAGCGCTCAAGTAATGAATGATTGCTTCTCAATCGATTGCTCAAAGTGATGAAAACTTCAAGAACACAGCAAGCTTGTTGTGGAGAACACAAGGCGCGGCAAGAACACTAGTTCACCGAACTCTTCTTCCACGAAGCCAATTTCCGCCCTTTTGATTCTCCATACAGCACCAGGTGACAACATCCTCCGTAGCCTCCAGCTACCTCACTGCCAACGCCAGCTACCACTGAGCGCTCTCTGGTCTTCCTGAGATCCCCTCAGCCAAGCCCCAGTCTCGGCTCCAGTCTGTAACTCGGCCGTTGCAACCGGAAATGGAGAATCGGACAAACCTGCTCCAAGGAAAGCCTCCATTGATCTCTCCTTGAGTGTTTGAATCGTCCCCTGTCACCTGCAGCTTAATCAGACTGTTAGAGCAGTAAATCATACAGTAAATCAAATATCAGAAGCAAACAGCAGCGAATCGGATACGATCAGACGCTCTGACCGCGTCTGACAGTGCAATTTGAATTAAAGTGATCGGTCACCGGACCGATCCAGGGCTTGTGGGTCGGTCACCAGACCGATCCACAGCTTCGCTGGGATTCCCAGCTCTAGCGGCTATACACGCCTGATCGGTCACCAGACCGATCAGAGTGAATCATGATCGGTCACCATACCGATCAGAGTGACGCCTGATCGGTCACCAGACCGATCAGGACAGATGAACAGTGATTTTTTAATCAGATCCAAACTCCCTGATCGGTCATCGGACCGATCCAGGGTCTGATCCGTAAGGGAACTCACTCACCGTCCGCTCCCTGATCGGTCACCAGACCGATCAGGAGCAAGGCAGTAGCCTGCTCCCTGATCGGTCACCGGTCCGATCAGGAGCCACACAGTAGATTCCCAACCTCACTGTGCGCTCCCTGATCAGTCACCAGTCCGATCAGACATCGCTGGATCGGTCACCAGACCGATCCATGAAGGAGCAGCGTGCCAATGTCCCTGATCGATCACCAGACCGATCCAGGGACTGAAACCTAGCCCTCCAAGCTAGGAATTCATCCACCTTAGCCCTCCAAGCTAAGGATTTTTCCATCTAACTCTCCAAGTTGGGAATTTGCACCTAACCCTCCAAGTTAGGACTTTTCACCTAGCCCTCCAAGCTAGGACTTTTCACCTAGCCCTCCAAGCTAGGACTTTTCACCCAACCCTTCCGAGTTAGAACATCATCCAACCTAGCCCTCCAAGCTAGGCACCTGACCCTCCAAGCCAGGACCTTTTCACCTAATTCTCCTGGATGGGAATTTGCACCTAACCCTCCAAGTTAGGACTTTTCACCTAGCCCTCCAAGCTAGGACTTTTCACCCAACCCTTCCGAATTAGGACTTTTCCAACACCTAGCCCTCCAAGCTAGGATTTTTCACACCTAACCCTCCAGGTTAGGATTTTCCAACACCTAGCCCTCCAGACTAGGATTTTCCATACCATGCCTGATCCCCGATCAAGACTTAATCATAATCCATGCCATACCTGATCCCCGATCAGGACTTAATCATAATCCATAATCATCCACCTAAACTAAAATCGATGTCAACACCAAAACAACAATCAGAGCAAGACTGCATCAACAATCTCCCCCTTTTTGTTGTTTGGCAATCCGATTTTAAGTTTAGAGATCTCAATCAATATTTTTCAACTTTAGAATCATAGGGGAATCCAGATCCTCCCCCTACAACATGATCATCCTAAACTTAACCAACCATACTCTCCCCCTTTGTCGAACACAAAAAGGGTCTAGACGGGCTGTTAAGTTCAACCATACTCCCCCTCAACCCTAGGGGTATCCCAAAACAACAATGATTTGATTGAATATTGATAAGCATATGATCACATATGTCAAAAAGATATAGGCATGGCAAAACAGGCATATGTATCATATGAGCATGGTAGCATAAGCATGAACATAGCTATAGATAAAAAATACAGATAATATAGCATAGCATCAACAAGAAGCATATCATCATGGGATAAAACATGCATCAAGTCATAAAGAGCAGGTCAAAAAAAAACTAAGAAATAACACGATGCAAGTCACAGGCATCAAAATCCAGAGACATGTGGCACAAGGCCACACTAAGCAAGTCAAGGGGCATACATAGCCCAACAGTCAAACAGACCAAATAGTCAGATAACAGAGATCAGCTAGAAGACAATCAAACATCAGCCGGAGGGTGATGCTGCATAGGGTCATCCATAACAGCATCATCAGCATCCCCCGATCGTGGTGCAGCACTGACAGACGGTGTCTCTCCTGGGAAGGTGTGTCGACGCCACTCATCGTACCATGTGCGCTGAAGGGTGCAGGACTCCGTGACTACGGACTCAACCGTGGTCAGTCGACGATCAAAGAGACGGAAGTCCGATCGAACCTCCTCGCGCCAGGTCTCCCTCAAATGTAAGTCCTCCTGCAGAGTCCGGTCGAGCTCTGAAATCTGCCATCGGAGATCTGGATCCGGCTCGTCGTAGTCATCATCATCAGCAGCAGCGGCTGGCGCCTGAACCTGTGGACCTCCCCTTGGTAACTCACCAAGAACCCTACCATCTTTCCAAACCAACATCCGATCGGGCCCCCGAACAATGATGCCGGACTTGGTGAATACTCGCCGGCCAAGTCTGCAATCCTGTCGTACCATAGGCATCGTCCGGCCCTTGGTAACATCAACACCTACTGACATGAGCCAGTCGGTGATGACGTGACCAAAAGGCATGTAGACCGTGCGTCGGCTGGACTCTCGATAAGATAAGATGGACTGGAAGATGCTCTCCATGATATCGAAGTCCAAACGACGGTGCATGCCGTAGAGCATCAGACAGTGATAGGGTCGAATCTCAGCTAAAGGTTTGGAGGTGATTGGGAGGATACAATTCGTGATGATCTTGAATAATATGTAGCTAGTGGGAGAAAGACGCAGTGCAGCAAAGGTTGGAAAGTCAGGGCCAAGCTCATCAAGACCGTCTGGGCGGGGATAATCAAAGAAATACTGATGAACAGAATCAGGGGTAACATCTGCAAATGGTGCTAGTAGGGGATTAGGGAGCTCGGGATAGATCGAATAGAGGTTAGGTGATCGTCGACCACCTAAGTACTCTGCTAAAATCTCATATGAAAAATCGAGGTTCATCTTCCCGACCCGAGTAGTGAACTCGAAACTCCCTTGAGGACCTTGTTGGAGATTGTTGTAGAATTCTGAGACTAGGTCGTAATTGATGGTCCTTTCGAGAGAGAGAAGAAAACCAAGATTGTAGTACATGACTATCTCCATGACTGATGGACAATGTTCAGTCAGGAAAGGAACGTCAATCGATCGGCAGGGTAATAGTTTGAAGGTCCGTGCTTGGAAGGCCTGTTCACAGGCCGCATTTGGGAACCGGGAGCTAGAAGAAGGCTGTGGCCTTCTGGAGGGCCCAGATGTAGCAGGGGTTTTCCCCCTCGAGCTGCCCTCCCCAACCTCTTTGCCCTTAGAAGACTTTCTAAAGAGTTGAATTAATCATACGATCATGATTTAATCAAGGACGTGATCACACATGGTTTGAGTCGATGAACATAAGTTGAATCACAAGGTTAAGAATGGATCATATAAGATGACACCCAATCAAAGAGTTAGAAAATGAGATGAACGATAGATTTGATCATATGATGAAGTATGGAAGGAAGGTTCACGGCAAGTGCAATAGAGTCACGGTACAACAGCAAGAACAAGAGCCAAAACATGGTTAGCTTCACAAACAAACACTATAGACTGATTTGAATGAAGAAACCAAGGCAAGAACTTACTTTGGTGCCATCAGTGTAGTTCTTGGAGGTCGAGAGCAAGAAGCTTGTGCGGAAGGATGCTCTCGGCGCAAGAGGTGGTCGCAAGTTGTTTCTGCGAGAGAAGAACACGCACAGGGTTCGGAGGAACCTTCACACTCACGCTCACGCTCACGCGAGGAAGACGAACACGCAGGAGGCCCTCTCGTACACACAAAGTCGCGCAAGAAGGGTTTTCAACGCTAGGGTTCAGGAGATGGAAGTGTTTCGTGAAGTTAATCGGTTGGTGGATCGGTCCACCAACCGCAATTTAATGCTATGGAACGGATCACCGTTCGATCTGATAGCGCCCAGACCGATCAGGCTATCGCCTGATCGGACTGATCAGGGACTGATCGGTCGGGTGACCGATCAGGAGAGATCCTGATCGATCGGCTGACCGATCAGGACACGAACAGTAGGCTCGGAGAGAAACCTCTGAGCTCCCTGATCGGTCTGTGGACCGATCACTATAGGGTGCCAGATCGGTCTGGGGACCGATCCAGGCTAGCTCAGAACACTTGATCAAAATTCCGGAAGGTCACTGCTTGCCTCGCTGATCAGTCTGTGGACCGAACACCACAGGAAGAAGCCAGATCGGTCCGGGGACCGATCAGCCCTATGACTGATCGGTCCGGTGACCGATCAGCCCTATGCCTGATCGGTCCGGTGACCGATCAGGGTTCCTGATACCCACTGATACGATCTGAAATATTCAGTTTCAGATTTTCTGAAACTTTCCAACGAGATCTGATGAAGTTTATCGAACATGGACATGATCTCCTGACTAGAATTGATCCCTGAACAAGAATCAAAGGTCCTTATAGGTTCAACAATCACTTTGACCCATACAAATGGAATCAAACTCAATCAATAATCATTCAAGCAATTTCAATTTAGTTTGTATCAAATTCAATGTTCCAATCAAGTTTCCTTGATTGGAACGTCGAAGTATGATTATGGAGCCATATACACATATGTTATGCAATGGTTTTCCCCATACTTGGTCACCGAAGTGATTATTATCTCGTCAACTTAATTTCTCAAGGGATGCATTGACATTTTGAGAAATTGAGTTGATCCTATCATCTCACCCCATATCTAGCAAACAAAAATATTTTGGTAAACCTTATAGTTTGTGTGAGATGTTCCCAAGGTTACCCAATTGTTTCCCAACAATTCGAAATAATCATGAAGGGTTTTAATGCATTTTGAAAATCATGAAGCGCGACACATTCCCAACTCCCGTCTTAGAAAACTAAATTCATTTTCAGGAAGTGGTTTAGTGAAAATGTCGGCTAGGTTTGATTTGGACTCTACATGTGAGAGTACAATATCTCCCCTAGCTACATGATCCCTAATGAAGTGGTGACGCACCTCAATATGTTTGGTCATAGAATGATGGACTGGATTCTTGGTTAGGTTAATTGTGCTTATATTATCACATAACACTTGCATACCCTTGTAACTCAATCCATAGTCCTCTAAAGTATGTATCATCCTCAACAATTGTGATACACTCTCTCCCATGGCGATATATTCTACCTCGGTAGTGGAAAGAGCAACACAATGTTGCTTCCGACTCGACCAACTTACTAAGGACGAACCTAAGAATTGGCAACCCCCACTTGTGCTTTTCCGGTCCAACTTACATCTAGCGTAGTAGGAATCCGTATAGCCAATCAAATCAAAAGATTCGGTACGGGGATACCAAAGACCTACACCAATTGTGCCCTTGAGATATCTCAAAATTCGCTTAACAGCAATTAAATAAGATTCCTTGGCACAAACTTGATACCTAGCGCACATACCCACAGCAAATAGGATATCCGGTCGACTAGCTGTGAGGTATAGCAAACTACCTATCATGCTTCGATATTGAGTTAGATCAACGGGTTTACCACTCTCATCATTGTCTAATCTTGTGCTTGTAGCCATGGGAGTGGTTACCTCTTTTGAATCACTCATGTTAAATTTTCGAATCATTTCTTGAGTATACTTTGATTGGTGCACATGGATACCATCGCGAGTTTGCTTGATTTCAAGTCCAAGGAAGAAGGTCAACTCTCCCACTAGACTCATTTCAAACTCACTCTCCATGTGTCCAATGAACTTATTTAAATAGCCCTTATTATTTGAGCCACAAATTATGTTATCGACATATACTTGGGCTACAAAAATATTGTCACCATCTCTTCGGAGAAAGTGTAGGGTCTATTTGGCCTCTAACAAAGCCCTTCTCAATCAAGAATGTCGACAACCGCTCATACCAAGCTCGGGATATTTGTTTAAGGCCATAAAGTGCCTTTTTGAGCTTGAACACGTGGTTTGGAAATTCGGTACTCTCAAACCCCGGAGGTTGTTCGACGTAGACCTCTTCTCTAATCAAACCATTTAGGAAGGCCGATTTGACATCCATTTGATATAATTTGAAGCCATGATGTGCTGCAAATGCAAGCATCAATCGGATGGACTCTAATCGTGCCACGGGAGCATAAGTTTCATCATAATCAAGACCTTCAACTTGACTATAGCCCTTGGCTACCAAGCGTGCCTTGTTTCTAATGATTTTTCTCTTATGGTTTAATTTGTTTTTGAAGACCCATTTGGTTCCAATAATAGTGGTCTTCTTGGGTCTAGGGACTAAGTCCCAAACTTGACTCCTCTCAAATTGACCTAGTTCATCTTGCATTGCAATGATCCAATCGGGATCACTTAATGCTTCATCAATTTTCCTAGGTTCAATTTCGGAAATTAGGGCAACTTCATTAGCCTCATTCCGAAAGAATGATCTAGTCCTAACCCCATGATGTATGTCTACAACAATTTGGTCTTAGGGATGGCTAGAGGCTAATCTAGTTTGCCTAGGAGTTGGTGGTGCTTCTTGTACGGGTTCACTAGACACAAGTTCAGCCTCAGGATCCGACTGATCAATGGGTTGTCTAGGTTCACCGTCATCAGACTCATCACCATCAACACCACTTGGAGTTTCTTTCAAACTTAGTCTCCTAAGTTCGAGTTGAACTCCTTCTACATTTTCTGATTGGTCAATTGATTTTGGAATTTCTTCAAAAACCACATCAGAAGACTCTTCAACTAATCTAGATTTCTTGTTGTAGACTCGGTAGACTTTGCTAACGAGAGAATACCCGACTAGTATCCCTTCATCAGCCTTTGCCGTGAACTTTCCAAGGTGGTCCTTGGTGTTTAGAATAAATACCTTACAACCAAACACCCTAAGGTGTTTAACCGTAGGTGGTTTTCCAAACCAAAGCTCATGGGGAGTCTTTCCTAAGAACCTATGGATGAGGACTCTGTTTTGCACATAGCAAGCTGTATTTATAGCTTCAGCCCATAAGTAACTCGGGAGTGAGTACTCATTAAGCATGCTTCGTGCAGCCTCTTGAAGAACACGGTTCTTCCTCTCTACAACACCATTTTGTTGTGGTGTTCTAGGAGTAGAGAACTCATGCTTATAACCTCTATCTTGACAAAATTCTAAAAACCTTTGGTTTTGAAATTCACCTCCATGATCACTTCTAATTGTCTTAATGGTTGATGATTTTTCATTTTCAAGTCTTCTACAAAAAGAAATGAAAATATCTAAGGTTTGATCCTTATATTTTAAAAAGTAAGTCCATGTATATCTAGTGAAATCATCAATAATCATAAAGCAATACCTACTTCCATTCAATGATATGATAGTACTACAATCAAATAGATCCATGTGAAGTAAATCTAAAGCGGTAGAAGTACTTACAGCGCTTTTACCTTTATGTGCAGATTTTGATTGCTTACCCATTTGACATGCATAACAAAGTTTGTCTTTCTCATACTTGATGCTTGGTAAGCCACGGACTAGTCTCTTGTTGGCCAACTTTCGGATGTTCTTCATGTTAACATGTGCTAGCCTCCGGTGCCAAAGGGTGGACTTTTCTTCTTTTGACATGAAACACTTAGCAGAAACATTAGTAGCACTTTTAAATGATACTTGATAAATATTGTCTACTCTTGCTCCTACTAGTACCGTGTCCAAGGTGTCATTTTGTCTAACTAGACATTGACTTGGTTGGAAGTCAATTGTGTAACCCGTGTCACACAATTGACTGACACTTAGGAGATTAAATTTCATCCCCTTGACTAGAAGGACATTTGAGATTCTAAGACATTCGGATATTTACATGTCTCCTATTCCTATGACCTTAAGACTACCATTGTTACCAAATGATACATTACCTCTACTTTTCTTGTGAAGTGTGGTAAACAATGATCTATCCTCGGTCATGTGTTTGGAGCATCCACTATCAACGAACCAAGTTGATAGATGCTCCCCCTCAATCATAACCTACACAATTCAAAAAATAGAAGTTTTAGGTACCCAAACCTTGGGACCTAAAGCATCAACTAAACATGACTTAGGCACTCATGCCTTGACCATTTTCTTTTGGATCTTGGTTGTCCTAGATTGTCTCATATCAGTCCTAGACATGAGTGACACAAATGACGGTTCCTTAGGACGATAACCAATACCGGCCCTATTGTAAACCACCCTTTGGGCATTTAGGATCATATCTAGGGTCTTAGAGCTAGTTGAGAATTTCCCAAGAATATTCTTGAGCTTCTCAACTTCACTCTTCAATGATTGATTTTCCTCTACTAGCAATTTATCATGTAAATCATTGACTTCCTCAACCTTAGAGGATTTCAACGTTTCAACTTCATGTTTCAAAGATTTAATTTTGTCTTCTAATAGTTCAACATGCAAATCATCAATGTTATCATCCCTAGAAGCTTTTAATTGATCAATTTCTAATTGCAATGCCTTAACCTTATTCTTTGACTTTTTAAGCATACTAGTTAAACATGCAATTGCTCTATAACACTTTTCAAGCTCGGGAGAAGTTACCTCTTCATCATCCGAAGATGATGAAGCCGCGTTTGAGGAGCTTGAAGATTCATCACTGCTCTCCTCTCCATGAGCCATGAGTGTCACGTTCCTTATGCTTTTCTCCTCCTTTTCTTCATCGGATGAGCTTGAGGATGACTCATCCCAAGAGGCCTTCAAAGCTTTCTTCTTCTTCTTGGATTTCTCTTCTTTTCTTTTGGATTTCTCCTCCTTCTTCTTAAGCTTTGGACATTCATTCTTGAAATGCCTTTTTCTACCACACTCAAAGCAAGATGCATTATTCTTATCAAGTTTGGATTCACTAGTGTTACCTCTACTTTTGAAACGTCAATCCCTTCGCATCATCCTTCGCACAAAGTTGGCCATTTCGGATGAAGAGGAGTCGCTGCCATCTTCCTCAGAATTGGACTCGGATTCGGAAGAGGATGAAGATGATGAGACCTCCTTCTCCTTCTTCTTCTTGTTGGTTCGGTCCCCTGCAACTAAGGCAATCCCCTTCTCCTTGGGTCTTTTGTTAGCCATCTCATGCAATTCCATCTCACAAAATAAGTCATCTAACTTAACAATGGATAGATCCTTGGATACTTTGTAGGCATCCACCATGGATGACCACAAAGCATTCCTTGGAAATGCTTTCAAGACATATCTCACAAGGTCGCGGTTCTCGACATTTTCATCAATTGAATGAAGCCCATTGAAGACTTCCTTAAACCGGCTATGAAGCTCACTTACCAACTCATTCTCCTTCATGGAGAGATTTTGAAGTTGATTGAGGAACAAATGCCTCTTTGCTATTCTAGAGTCTCGGGTGCCTTCGAGAAGCTCAATGAGTTTGTTCCACAAGTCCTTCGCACTTGTGAAGGGACCAACCTTGATGAGTTGGTCTTTGTTCATGCCACATTGTAGAGTGACAACCGCCTTCGCGTCGGCTTCACTCTTCCAAGTTTGTTCAGCAGTTCACCTCCACGACTCAAGCTCTTTGCCTTCGTCATCCTTAGGGGGGATGAATTCCTCCTTCACCGCGAACCAAGTGTGGATATCCATCTTCAAATAGTATTCCATCTTTGATCTCCAATATTGAAAGTCGGCGCCGTCAAAGAATGGAGGTCGGGTGGTAGAGAAGCCTTCTCTCAAAGCCATCTTGTTGATAACTCTTGGATGTTAAGCCGTAAACAGAGCCCCAAGCTCTGATACCACTTGTTGGAAACGAGATGGCTAGAGAGGGGGGGGGGGTGAATATAGCCAATCACTTTTACTTGCACTTAACAATTTTCCTGCACTCAACTTATCAGTAGCACAGTGGAAGAAACAAAGGAAAATGAAGCAGTGCAGTAAACGAAAACAGAAATGAAAGCAAACAGAGACAACTGCCAAGATCGCTAACAAGAGGGTTTACAAGGTTCGGGGATAACTTGCCCCTACTCCTTGGCGTGCCCTTAAGGTGGGCGATCCCTTGATCGTCGGCAGATCAAGCCCCGATTTTCACCGGATATAACGCAACCTCCTTCTCGGTGGAGAAACCTCTCCACAGCGTTTCAATCACAGATAAAGTTTAAGCACAAAGAAACAACAAGAAGGATCTTACTCAAACACTTAGCAAGGACAAGAACACAACAAGCTTCCCTGAGCTCCACCCAGTGGCGATCTCACGCAAGAACCCTTCTTCGTGTCTTCCCACTGTCGGACTCCAAGCTCCTTGTTCTCTCCTTCAAGCGCTCAAGTAATGAATGATTGCTTCTCAATCGCTTGCTCAAAGTGATGAAAACTTCAAGAACACAGCAAGCTTGTTGTGTAGAACACAAGGCGTGGCAAGAACACTAGTTCATCGAACTTTTCTTCCACGAAGCCAATTTCCGCCCTTTTGATTCTCCAAACAGCACCAGGTGACAACATCCTCCGTAGCCTCCAGCTACCTCACTGCCAACGCCAGCTACCACTGAGCCCTCTCTGGTCTTCCTGAGATCCCCTCAGCCAAGCCCCAGTCTCGACTCCAGTCTGCAGCTCGGCCGTTGCAACCGGAAATGGAGAATCGGACAAACCTGCTCCAAGGAAAGCCTCCATTGACCTCTCCTTGAGTGTTTGAATCCTCCCCTATCACCTGCAGCTTAATCAGACTGTTAGAGCAGTAAATCATACAGTAAATCAAATATCAGAAGCAAACAGCAGCGAATCGGATACGATCAGACGCTCTGACCGCGTCTGACAGTGCAATTTGAATTAAAGTGATCGGTCATCGGACCGATCCAGGGCTTGTGGGTCGGTCACCAGACCGATCCACAGCTTCGCTGGGATTCCCAGCTCTAGCGGCTATACACGCCTGATCGGTCACCAGACCGATCAGAGTGAATCCTGATCGGTCACCAGACTGATCAGAGTGACGCCTGATCGGTCATCAGACCGATCAGGACAGATAAATAGTGATTTTTTAATCAGATCCAAACTCCCTGATCGGTCACCGGACCGATCCAGGGTCTGATCTGCAAGGGAACTCACTCACCGTCCGCTCCCTGATCGGTCACCAGACCGATCAGGAGCAAGGCAGCAGCCTGCTCCCTGATCGGTTACCGGTCCGATCAGGAGCCACACAATAGATTCCCAACCTCATTGTGCGCTCCCTGATCGGTCACCAGTCCGATCAGACATCGCTGGATCGGTCACTAGACCGATCCACGAAGGAGCAGCGTGCCAATGTCCCTGATCGGTCACCAGACCGATCCAGGGAATGAAACCTAGCCCTCCAAGCTAGGAATTCATCCACCTTAGCCCTCCAAGCTAAGGATTTTTCCATCTAACTCTCCAAGTTGGGAATTTGCACCTAACCCTCTAAGCTAGGACTTTTCACCTAGCCCTCCATGCTAGGACTTTTCACCCAACCCTTCCGAGTTAGAACATCATCCAACCTAGCCCTCCAAGCTAGGCACCTGACCCTCCAAGCCAGGACTTTTTCACCTAATTCTCCAGGATGGGAATTTGCACCTAACCCTCCAAGTTAGGACTTTTCACCTAGCCCTCCAAGCTAGGACTTTTCACCCAACCCTTCCGAATTAGGACTTTTCCAACACCTAGCCCTCCAAGCTATGATTTTTCACACCTAACCCTCCAGGTTAGGATTTTCTAACACCTAGCCCTCCAGACTAGGATTTTCCATAACATGCCTGATCCCCGATCAGGACTTAAACATAATCCATAATCATCCACCTAAACTAAAATCGATGTCAACACCAAAACAACAATCAGAGCAAGACTGCATCAACAATCATCTCCACTATACTCCCTAGTGAGGGTCACAGTACAGGTGCTTACACCTACCTGGGGTCCCTCAACCAAGAGCACCACGGTATCTCTAGGGTTGGGCATTGGGGACACCAACGAGGAAGAAAAAAGCATGTAAGAAGAAGAGATGGGGAAGACAGCACACCCCTCCCCCTATTTATAGGGAAGACTGCCTCTCCGGGCAATTAATCCAGGGAGGATGTAATCACGCCAATGGGTGCTGAAGCGTCGTTTCGACTGGCGCGCCCATGCTGCGCCTAGGAACCCGCAACTTTTAAGGAGTCTAATCAATGAGATCGCGAATAATACGGAGGTGACGGTTCAGAAACCCTCCGCGCATTTCAGCAGGAAAGATCGGCGGGGACCCACCGCAGACGTAAATGTAGGGTACGAAGATTTGGCTTAAAGAATTATCAAACACTAGAAGCAACCTCGAAGATAATCGACAGCCAGTTAAGGCGGAAAGCACGTCTCGCATGAGCGCATACACAGGTAACAGGGAAAAAGATTACACTAAGTCAAAATCAATACAACCGGACTTGTCTCTCGGCCAGACATCAGGCCGCTCGGGGCCTCGGGAGAAGACCTTTACCTAGTTCGAAGGGCATTTACAATCTCGGGCCAGCGTCAGAAGGCAGGAACTTCTCCTTCTTCAGCTTATCAATGACCCAATATAAGCCCTATTGTAAATGCTCCATTACCTGGTCGGCTACAATGGTACGGAACTCCTCCGAATCTAGGAACTTCGCTTTGAAGCCCCTCTCGGCCTTCTTAGAGGCAGATGCCTCGGCTGCCCGGAAAGTAAGAAGCTCAGCCTCGGCAGCCTCCACAGATCGCCTCAGCCACCTCAGCTCAGCAGACATATCATCTTGCTCAACTAAGGCCTCTCTGAGCCTCTCCGACATGGCCCGCTCATCCACCCGAGCCTGGATCAGGTCATCTTCCAGGACAAATGCGCGGTCAGCGGCCATCAGGAGACTAGACTCCATCTGGCTCAATAACTTCTGCTCTCTCTCCTGGAGCTGATCTCTCTCCTGCGTCATCCGGAGAAGGCCCTCAGAAACCGACACAGCCTTCTCGGACGCTAGGCGTTCTCTGTGCCGAGAAGTCTGAAGAACCTGCTCCTGATCCTGCACGAGTTTCCACAGGTGCTCGACTTCTTGCGAAGAGCTTTGTTGATGCCTGCCTGCATCACTCCTGCCTGATGCTCCTGAGCAGCTGTAGCTTCAGCTAGTAAGGCCTGATGGAGTAAGGCCTCCATTTGGGGTTCGGAATATAGGCCCCGACCAACTACTATGCAATCCTCAGCTGCCTGCCATTGCACCGAAAGGTTAACGGTCGGGCGAGAAAACATCCAATGCAATAACAATTCGCACCTTCAGGAGTGTCTCCGGGAGACCGGCTAGCGGTCCAGCCGAGGCTCGCACGACTACCTCTTCCAAAATACTCGGTGTGTTGCCTCACCCCGCAAACAGTGGTGAACTCGAGTGGAGGGGAAGTCGTTGGACGGTTGGAGCTTCCGGTGGCACGATGGAAGGGTCGGAGCCATCCCCTTCGGAACTAGAAGTCTCCTCCGATAAAACCCCCTCAGTTGGAGTCTCCCTTAACTGCACTGGAGGGGAAGATCGCAAGGAGGCCTCCAACGCTGCATCCAACCTCTCCCCTAGTCGATCTTTCATCCGGTATTGGGGGCACAATGTCTTCTTGCCCGGGGGAGAGGTGGCCAGGCTGAGGGAGCTGGTAGGAGGCACCGAGACGACTGCTTCGGGAACAGAGGCCGGCGGAGCCGCGGCTAGTAGAGTCACTTCCTCGGGCACCAAGGGAAGAGAAGCAGAACTTGTGGGATGCTGTTTTTTCCATGAAGGGCCCAAGCCCTTGGGGAGCCGCTGCTTCTGCCGACCGAAGGACTGGGCAGCCAAAGGAGTAGCTGAAGGGGTAGACTCCTCATCCACCCCTTCAGGATGGACTGCTCTCGAAGAGGAGCCACTCCTGGGAAGAGGATCCACCATATGATCAGCTTGTTGAGCTGGAGGCACTTGACCCCCAGCCAGCGGGGATGTAACAGTAACCTCGACCCTCTCGGGTGAAGCGACCCCACGGGGCGAGACAGCGGGCCCCTCAAGGGGCTCGGCGGGAACAGGTGGAGCGTCAGGAGCAACCGGAGGAGGGTTCAGTGCCTCCTTGTTGGCCTCCTCCCACTTGATGAGTCGACTCATCGCTTTGGCAAACATGACTTCCTCTACAGATGTCAAACAGAGAGAGCGTCAGTCAGAACCAATGTGCGTGGAAGAAAAAGATGAACATACCTAGGGTGGGGCTGATCCGCGTTACTTTAGGCCTAAGACCCGCCCGATACATAAGCTCTTCGCTCTGCACCAGCCCCCGGCCATTGAACTCCATACCAGAAAGTACCTCCCTGGCATGTTGATACACCGGGCTGCGAAGAAAGCTCTCTAGGAGAGGAGGAGTTGGCAAATCTGTCATCCAACACAGAGGGCTGAAAGGTAAGGACGGTAGTCAGATGAAGAAGAATTTCTCCTTCCATCCTTTGTGCGAAGAAGGAAATCCTCCTAAGAACCTATGGCGCAGACGGGCTGCGAAACTAAAGACTCCTCTCGACCTTATCGGGATAAAGAAAGAATGGAAGAGGTGTGGGGTCAGAGGAAGATTGAAAAGCTTGAGGATGATATACGCTCCTCCCATCTGAGCGAAGGCATTGGGAGCCATCTGGTGAAGGGGGATGCCAAAATAAGAAGTTATGTTCATGAAAAAAGAAGGAATGGGGAAACGGAGCCCTAACTCCATTTTCCCTAAGAAAAAGGTCAGCATCCCTGCAGGGGGCTCCACTGGCGTTTGACCCACTTTGGGGATGACCATTGCCATCTCGGCCGGGACGCCATAGGCCTCGGTGGCCGCCTGTAAGGCTTCAGGTCTCACTCTCGAAGAAAGGGATTCATACCACTTCGCGCGGTAGCTTTCCATAATCCCTGAGGAAGAAGACAAGAGAAAAGACAGGAAGGAGACAAGCTAATCACTCGTAGCAGAAGCTCTACAAGGGAGGAAGATGAAGTACACCCAGTCGCTGAATTGGAAGTGGAGGTTAACGTCGGCCTTTTCCCTCTCTTTTACCCCGGCAGCCACCTGCCGAGGGACAATGGGGAAATAACACGTGGAAAGCAAGAAACCCCCTCGACCAAGCAGTCGATTGTTGTGAGCCAGCCATACCAACACACGATCACAAGGATTCGTGGAGATGGCCGTTAGAGCACGTGGCAACAAGGCATTCGCGTGAGAACCCTGTTACCCTCGAAAAAGGGACCAGGCTCCTTTACGACGAAGAGATAGACGTCATTATAAGCCTTCGAGAATCAGAGCAGTCCTTTTGGAAAAAGAAGAAGGCACAAAAGGGGATTTCTAGGAACGCCGGACGAAGGTGATACGATCGAAAAGGCTTCCATGATTACGGCAAGGACGAGCATGAAGGCGAAGGCCCAGGTGAGTCCAACTTCTTCATCCCGACACTAGTTCGATCAGTCAGCCACACTTCCTCAATCAGACTTGAAGGGAGGGACTTGTGATGGGGCTGGATAGATCATGCCCGGCACGGGGGATGAAGAAGCCAGGGGCACGACATTGTTAGAACTTGGATGGCTAGAGAGGGGGGGGGGGTGAATATAGCTAGACACAAAAATGGCTTTCACTTTTGATCTTCTGCACTATGGTTAGTAGCACAGCGGAATCAATACAGAGTATAACAGCAAAAACAAAGTGCAGAAATGAAAGACAAACGAAAACGCTAACAGAGAGGATTTACAAGGTTCGGGGATAACTTGCCCCTACTCCTTGGCGTGCCGTTAAGGTGGGCGATCCCTTGATCGTCGGCAGATCAAGCCCCCGAAAATCCGGATAAAGTGCAACCTCCTTCTCGGTGGAGTAACCTCTCCACAGCGTTTCAACAGGATAAAGTATTAAGTACAGGAAACTCAAGAAGGAACCTTACTGAGCACTTAGAACCGTAAGAACACAAGCGAACTCCTCACCGAGCTCCACTCAGCACAGATCTCACGCAAGAACTCCCTTCTTCGTGTCTTCTTACTGATGGACTCGCCAAGCTCCTTGCTTCTTCCAAGTCCTCAAGTATCAGCTCAAGATTCACAGTTGTTTGCACAAACAATGGATCAACAGATTAGAGTAATCGCACAAGTGATGGAGCCAAGCTTTCGATGGTGGAGAACTGCTCCTTCACCACTTCTCATCTCATCTCTTAACCTGCGTTGCCACAGACGCTCCTTTGCAGCTCCCAGCTGCTCATCTGAGATAACCCAGCTACCCTGACCTCTCCTGGACTCCCTGAGCTCACCTCAGCCGAGCCCCAGTCGAGCCCCAGTCAACTGCCAGTCGTCTCCAGCGTCCGTTGCAACATGAGATGGAAAACTGCCTAACCTGATGCAGCTAAAGCCTTCGTTTGACTCTCCCTGAGTAAACCTGATTTACCTGCACACTTAGCAGCTCATTAGAACAGCAAATCAATAGAAGATCAAATCTCAGAAGACTCTGAACAAGTATCAGTAATGTATCAGTAGTAATCAGAACACGATCAGAGCTCTGACATCACTTTTGAATTAAAGCTGTCAGCTACTGATCGGTCACCGGACCGATCAGAGAGACTCCTGATCGGTCACTAGACCGATCAGGGTGGGTTCAGACCAATCAAGCTCCAACCTGATCGGTCCCCAACGCGTAATCTGAAATCGCGACTTCTCCGGGATCGATCACCAGACCGTTGCCAAGTCATGCATCGGTCACCAGACCGATCCACCCCTTTGCAGGGTGATTTCCCAGCTTTGCAGTTTAAACCTCCTGATCAGTCACCAGACCGATCAGGACATGCTCAGACCGATCAGGATGCATCTTGATCGGTCATAGTGAGGAACTCGCGACATTTGATCGTTCACCAGAACGATCTGAATAATATCCCTGATCGGTCACCAGACTGATCAGGAGCCGCACAGAAAGTTTTCCAAACTCACTGTATACCCCCTGATCGGTCACCAGACCGATCAGGAGCCGAACAGTAGGTTTGCCAAAGTCACGGTATGTTTCCTGATCGGTCACCAGGCCGATCAGACATCGTTGGATCGGTCACCAGACCGATCCACGAGGGAACTCTCTGCCAACTTCCCTGATCGGTCACCAGACTGATCTAGGCTAGGTCAAACCCACTCTAAGTCAAGAGAACTGGCTCCCAGCCTCCCCTGACTCGTGCTCAGTCCCTCGGACCAAGACTCCGTGCCCAGTTTCACTCACCGGGACTTCAACCTAGCCCTCCAAGCTAGGACCTGGCCCTCCAAGCCAGGGTCTTATCCAACCTAGCCCTCCAAGCTAGGACTTGACCCTCCAGGCTAGGACCTGACCCTCCAAGTCAGGGTTTCATCCACCTAGCCCTCCAGGCTAGGACCTGACCCTCCAAGCCAGGGTTTCATCCACCTAGCCCTCCAGTCTAGGACCTGACCCTCCAAGCTCGGATTTCATCCAACCTAGCTAGGACCTGACCCTCCAAGCTAGGGTTTCATCTAACCTAGCCCTCCAGGCTAGGACCTGGCCCTCCAAGCCAGGGTTTCAACCACCTAACCCTCCGAGTTAGGAATTTTCACGTCTAGCCCTCCAAGCTAGGACTTTTCCACACCTAACCCTCCAAGTTAGGACTTTTCACACCTAGCTCTCCAAGCTAGAACTTTTTCACACCTAGCCCTCCAAGCTAGGACTTTTCACACATAGCCCTCCAAGTTAGGACTTTTTACCTTCATCCAAAGCTCAGTCCCCGACCAAGACTTAATCATAATCATCTCATCAACCTAAACTAAAATCGGTGTCAACACTAAAACAACAATCATGGTCAGACTGTATCAACAGACATCACCTCCCCTCTCAGGCCCCGGGGCCCCCTTTCGGGGGCGCACCCGGGAAGATCAGCCTGAGGATCCCTCCCGGGAGCATCCCGGGAGGTTGGGCCTCGAGAGTACTTCAGGAGATATCGCACCCAGAGACCCCTGAGCTCACCTCGGGAGGTGGAGTCCTCACAATAACCGGCCTCGGGTACCGACCCCCCCTCTCGGTGCGGATAAATATCCCCGCTAGAAAAAGTCTACACAGCCCTCAAATGTCTCAACGAGAGAAGGAGTGATAACGGTGTAGACCGTTTCAAAGGATATCTCTTCATCACCGAAAGCGGGGGGCATGACTTAAATATCGGAGACGCGACACCGATAGAGGGGGCACGTCTAGTCTGTCGATGTCAGTATAAAAGGTAGTCCAACCCCTCTGGTAAAGGGGTTACACTCTCTCGACTCTCAACCTTTTCTTTACTTTTCGCAACTTTTTCTTCCCTGCCGGTACTGACTTGAGCGTCGGAGTGGACTCCGCCGGACCCCTACCGGCGTGTTCCCTAACGCTTGTGTTAACTTTGTAGGCCCCATGTTCCTCCTCACCTCAACAACCACTACAGGGGTGAAACTTCGGTGCCTGGCCATCATCATCGATTCCTTCCAGAATTGCGGTAAAAGAAAAATGATCGAAGAAGGTTGAGATGGATTGCCAAAGAGCAGAAAAAAATAGTTACCTCGAGAAAAACTTTATCCATTAGCGCATCAAAATCTTGCATGACAAATAAAAATTAATCATTCATTATTGTTTCTTCGTTGTAAACTTTTAGATCTTATGGATGATGGTGCTTAAGTTATTAAACCTAATTGGTTAGGAGGGATCACCTTATTGTTTTAGATTTAATTAAACGGACATTATAATTAGGATTTATCCTAATTATGTTTAGTGTTTTGTTCGATTAATTTATTAATTTTAAAAATAGAAAAACTATGTCTTTGGTACAAGACTCTGATTTGATACAAGACTCCGGAGGTAGGATCTTTTCTGAACGGTCTACAATAAAGGCGTGTACTTCTCCTTTGTATTATATAGATTATTGATCTTAAATGCATGACTGCTTGTTTATGAGTAGGACTGCTTTACCTTGCTCTTTGTTTTTGATATTATCCGTTGATACCTTCTTTGCTTGATCTTCAAGCTAATCAAATTTTATGTCCATGCAGTCTCACTGTTGATTTTTCTATTATGTAAAGTACCGCTTATACGCGAGTACTTAGAAATGATAATTAAACACAACTAGGTTTGTTTGACATTAGAGATACCCTACCCAGTAGTTTAGTTGCATGTTTGATGATTTTGGTATTTATTGGTTGTATCGTTGCATTGTTGTTACTTGGTTGATTGTGCATATTGTATCATGCATCATATCTGCATAGTTGCATGCTGACGAGTATCGACTTCCATATGGTTAAGTCCGTCGTTAGTCATTTAGTTGCTTTGCCCACTCAACCACTCATCGTGGTAGTTGCTAGAGTGTGAGCAACTGTCCTGTTATGTCATACTCAACCACTCATGCATAGTGGATGTTGGAGTTGTAGGCAAGCATTTGACACCCTCACCGTTGTTTACGAGGGATACCAGAGCTGTTGGTGGCTCCCTTTTTTTCCTAGGGTCTTTGGAGTAGTTGACTCCATAATATCCTGGCCACTCAACCACTTGTACTAGTGGTAATAGTTGGAGTGCGTACAGTCATCACAACCCTACCCACTCGGCTATATAAATGTGATATGATGGCGGCTTGACTGGCGTCAGGGGTGACACATGTCATTGCATCATATGCATTTATTGCATTTTGTATTTTCTCGTGTTTGCTGTATTTACATGAGCTATGA
Organism: Boesenbergia rotunda; assembly: GCA_024364735.1. Lineage (NCBI taxonomy): Eukaryota > Viridiplantae > Streptophyta > Magnoliopsida > Zingiberales > Zingiberaceae > Boesenbergia > Boesenbergia rotunda. The sequence goes on from JAGFNQ010001764.1 coordinate 693,582, forward strand.
TTCCTGCATTTGGTTAACATGCATACATGCTTTGTTATTTTATTATCATTCTGTTTCATACATGTCTAGATGTTATTTTATTTTTTTAGAGATTGTATATTATTGATTTTTTCTGCTTGTTATACCTTTTATTATGTCATGCGTTTATCTCCTCTTATACCCGCAGAGTCCGTCCGGACTCACTACCCCCACAATCTAATTTTATTTCAGGTAGCTGATAGATGCATTACCTAGAGCCAGGAAAGGATTCAGTTGTCAGTCCCATGACGTCCAGCCCTTGTGATATGGAACTTAAAATTTGACATAATAAAAAAAATATACCTGATTCACCCCTAGCTCCCCCTCAACTACTGGCGTCTTTGCACCGTTGGCTATTAGTCCGGTGAAGAGCGATCAGGCTCTGATACCACTTGTGGGACTGATGTCGTCGATAGAGGGGGGGGTGAATATCGACTAGTTAAAATTCTTTCAGAATCTCGTTAGAAACTTCAAGGTTCGTTTGTTCGTTCTAGACAGAGAGTTAGTAGCAGCGGAAAATAGAAAGAACGAAAAACCAAACAACTCAGAGTGCACGTAGATTTTACTTGGTTCCCAACCCCCAGGGTCAGTACTGTTGGATCAGGTTGGACCGACTAGAGGGGGTGAATAGATGGTAAAAAAAATGAAAGTGGAGGCACTTGTCTTTAAAAAAGAAACTTGGTCGCAACTAAGAACGTTGCTTCCAAGGTAGTGGACGCGCAATAAAAATCTCCTTGTGGCGGAGAAGCCTTACAAAAATAGCACGCTAGACTTTTAGAGTGTTTACAAGAATGAATTAATTGAATGAATGAAAAGGTTGAAACTCTAAGCCTATTTATAACCTAAGAGAATAAATCTGGATTGTTGATTGTTGAGGAATTTTCTCTTGACCGTTGATCCATGGATGTAATCTGGATGGTTGATCTTGGATGAGATTAAACTGCATCCATTAGATCTGATTAAAGGATAAAGTTATCCTTTAAGAGATAAAGTTTAATTATAACTTTGTCTTCTACTCGCAACAGATAAATAACTTTATCATTTGATCGCAACAACTTCAGTCACATCTCTTCCTTATCCCATTCGGTAAGGCTGGTGATATACGCAGGCGAGGTTGCTGGTTTGAATCTTCACAGCAACAAATAAAATTTTTTTTGTTTCAGGTGCCTGGTTTGACTTGGTCAAACTGACCAGTCTTTTGGTTCATCTTTTGGGTGATTTCCGGCCAACCAGAGTTAGGCTCACCCAAACCCAACTCCGGCCTTTCGCCCCTCGAGCGTGCTTCCTCCCGGTTTCCCGTCCCTCGGGCGTCACGTACGTCCTTCTCGATCCACCGGTGTACTCTTCCGCAGCTTCCGCGTCCCTCGGATTGTACCCAGCCCATCAGCTCACTTCCCCGCACAATCCTTCTCGTCCGCTACGTCTTACGCTCGACTTCCTCCGTACCTAAGCTCCAGCACACTTAGCAGAGGCATACCAGGACCTAACTTAAATCGGTTGATCACATCAAAATCAATCAGGAGTACTTACAATCTCTCCCTTTTTGTTGTGCATCAATCCGAATTAAGTTAGGGTAAACAAAATTATAAAAAACATGCATAATAATACAAACAGTATAAGTTCAAAAAAAACTTAAATTTAGAGTAAATAATTAGGGAATCACGCTCAAGGGGCGAAAGACCGGAGTCGGGTTCAGGTGAGCCTAACTCCGGTTGGCCGGAAATCACCCAGAAGATGAACCAAAAGACTGGTCAGTTTGACCAAGTCAAACCAAGCACCTGAAACAAAAAGAATTTTATTTGTTGCTGTGAAGATTCAAACCAGCAACCTCGTCTGCGTATATCACCAGCCTTACCGAATGGCATAAGGAAGAGATGTGATTGAAGTTGTTGCGATCAGATGATAAAGTTATTTATCTGTTGCGAGCAGAAGACAAAGTTATAATTAAACTTTATCTCTTAAAGGATAACTTTATCCTTTAATCAGATCTAATGGATGCAGTTTAATCCCATCCAAGATCAACCATCCAGATTACATCCATGGATCAACGGTCAAGAGAAAATTCCTCAACAATCAACAATCCAGATTTATTCTCTTAGGCTATAAATAGACTTAGAGTTTCAACCTTTTCATTCATTCAATTAATTCATTCTTGTAAACTCTCTAAAAGTCTAGCGTGCTATTTTTGTAAGGCTTCTCCGCCACAAGGAGATTTTTATTGAGCGCCCACTGCCTTGGATGTAACGTTCTCAGTTGCGACCAAGTTTCTTTTTTAAAGATGAGTGCCTCCACTTTCATTTTTTTTACCATCTATTCACCCCCTCTAGCCGGTCCAACCCTATCCAACAAGTGGTATCAGAGCCAAGGTCGCCGCAGAAGGACTAACCACCTATTGCAGCAATTTCAAGAAAATGGTTAGAGTCGTAATCTACCCGCCGAAGTTTGAGGGGGAGTTTGCGATGTGGAAGCGTCGAATGCAGGTATTTTTTAAAACTGAAATTGAATTGCTAATAATTATGAAAAATAATTTTTCAGTTCCTAAAGACAATAACGGCAAGGATAAAGAAATAGAGTCGTGGACCAAGAAGGAGAAATCAGACTTTGAAGCAAACGACAAAGCTGAATTTCATCTACTAGCCGTTCTTCCCGCGCAAGAAGTTAACCGCATCAAGAATTACAACTCAGCAAAAGAGCTTTGGGAGAAATTCCTAGGATTGCATGAAGGAAAGAATAAGAAATCAGACATCGCCGCACTGAACACAAGGAAGATCCAACTCGACGATGAGTCCTCGTCAGAAGAGTTGGAAGGTCAAGAATGCGCGGGACTTGCGCTGATGGCAAATCATCAAGAAGGGAGCACTGATGAAGGGGGAGAGACGTCAAAAGAAAGCGACGACGAAAGAGGAACCTCGCTTTTCGAAAGCGACCCGGTAAGTGAGGTTTGTTTTCTTCCTCATGATCAATTATATGCAGGAGTTAAAGCCTTGCTCAAATCTAATTGTAGATTAGAAAAAGAAAATTAAAAATTAAAAAATGAATTAACACTTACATCCTCTTTTGATATTTTGAAAAATGAAAATGATAATTTGAAAAACTTAGTGCAAAAATTAGAACTTGATATTGCATATTTACAACAAAAGAAAAATAGCTTTCCTGATAATTTAAATTGGTATTTTAAAAACTACAAGGGTCAATTTAAAAAAGTACCCAAAAGCTATATTCCGCCTAAGTTTTTAATTAATCCTGTAGACAGGAATTTATTTTGGGTTCCAAAATTTATTTTAAACTGATAAGTTTTTTATTATTTATGTGCAGAATTTTTTTACAAGAATTATGTATTTTTTTTGCACAATTATGTTGTCTATCTACTGAGAATTTTTAAAAAAATTTGAATATTTTTCGATTTTCCGCTCAAAATTTGAAATTAAAATAAAATAGATAAATAATTTACTTTCATAGATCTAATTTTTTATGATTCAGATATAGTGGAAAGAACTCATTATAATTTTTGTTAAATAGTTAGTAATTTTTGATTTTTTATTAAATTTATTCTTCAAAAACTCGTATCTGTTATTTTTTAAATTTATTTTCAGACTTCATGAACAAATTTAACGTTGAAATTTTTTTCCAAAATCTTATTTTTCTCTTCGACTTTGATGAAAATATTCAAATTTTTTTTATAGATAATCGATTTTTTAATGAATTGTTTCAAAATTCGATAGAAAATATTTTGGTATCAAAGGGGGAGAGTACGCCCAAGACTTAAGCACGGGATGCGCCCGTCCACTAATCGTCTCCTTTCCGGACTTTCCGGAGGCGGAGAAACCCGTCTTACAGTGCAACTTTTACAACCAAAAGATAAGGAAAATTAAATGCATAAAGTAAATGCAAACCAAACAAAAATCAAAGACCCGACCGATCTGGAACTCCGAAGTGTAGCGCACTTCCTCCTGGTGCCTTCTTGGTCGCAGAACTTTGTCTCTAGCGCTTTATCGTCACTCGAAATTCTTAGAATGTCGTAGCAGTTGATGTTCTGAGTTGAGGGGTCGAAGCCCCTTTTATAGCTTCTTGTCGGGCGCCCTAGAGCCTCTGGGGCGCCTCATTGGCGGTCAAAATTTTATCCGAAATGCGAACTTCGCAAAGCTGATAAGTTGGCCTATCTTGGGCACCCAAGAGCTTATTGGGCGCCTGATTCATCCAGGCGCCTGGTATCCAGGGCGCCTTAATGCTTGGGGGCGCCTGTAACCATTCAGGCACCCAGGAGCAACTTTCCAGGCCGTTTTGTGTGTTTGTTCGCCTGCTTTGCCTCCAATTCTAGGTACCTGCAAGATATACAAACACAAGACAAGAACATATATAATCTTAGCCTTAACGAATGGTTCTGAGTTTGGATTTATCGTGAAACCCTAGGTTGAACTGACACCTAGTGCTCCCTTCCCGGGGAACGCGCCTTTCGCCTACTACTCTTAGGAGAAGTTTGCCAATCGGGTCCTCCGATTGGACTTTTGCCCGATCTTTCAGATCAGGACTTTGGTGCCCAGTCCACGACCAGGACTTATTGCCCAATTCCATGAACCAGGACTTCGGTGCCTAACCCTCGGCCAGGACTTATTGCCTAATTCCTTGAATCAGGACTTCGTGCCCAGTCCGCGACCAGGACTTAGGGAGTGTTTGGGAGAACTTTTACTTCTTGAAAAGTGATTCTTGTAGAGATTATCTTGAAGTCAGTGAGAAGCTAAAGCATGGAGTGTTTGGAAATAGAAGCTAAAAGCTGATACAAGGTAAAGTTTGAGTGTTTGGTGAATAATTGCTTCTAAGCTTAATTTTTAGTTAAATGACAACAATATCCTTAAACTATATAAATCATTTTTTTTAATTATCTAAATATAATTAATAAAAATAAAAAATATATAATTAATAAAAATAAAATTTTAAAAATGACAAAATTATATAAATTTATAAAAATTTATAAAAAAATTATGAATATATAAATTATATGAAAATATTAAATTTTATTTAAAACTATAGTGACAATTATGTAAAATGATAAATTATTAAGGGTATAAATGTCTACTTTTAATTCTAGACCATATGCAAAAAAGCAGAAGCAGAAAAAGCATCAAATTCTTGCTTCTAGCTTTTGGCTAAAAGTTATAGAAGTTAAAGCAGAATCTGGTATTCACTGTTGGTGCAAGTTGCATCAATGATGTTCCTCTTGAAGTGTTTTAATGTTTGACAATATACTTAAGTCAGTGATACACTAAATAGACAAAGGGGAGTAAGAGAAAAGTAATCTTAGTTGAAGAAAAGTCCTAGTTAATCTAGGCATCGGAACCCTAAAGGCCTAGCAAAGGGCTGCTAGGCACCTAGCGAAGGGTTGCTAGGTATCGAAACCTCAAGACCTAGCGAAGGATTGCTAGGCACCTAGCGAAGGGCTGCTAGGTATCGTAACCTTAAGACCTAGCGAAGGGCTGCTAGGTATCGTAACCCTAAGACCTAGCGAAGGGCTGCTAGGCACCTAGTGAAGGACTACTAGGCATAGAAGACCTAGCGAAGGACTGCTAGGCACCTAGCGAAGGGCTGCTAGGCATAGAAGACCTAGCAAAGGATTGCTAGGCACCAGGCGAAGGATCGCTTGGTAACAAAGACCTAGCGAAGGGCTGCTAGGCACATGGCGAAGGACTGCTAGGAAATGAAGACTTGGTCTGAGGGACTAAGCAACTTAGCTGAGTGATGACTAAGGACAGGAGTAGAGACGGGTCAGGGTTTGGGCGTCTCGGGATCCAGAGTAATCGGAAGCTAAGTAAAAGTCCACCCAAAGGGCTAGGTGGCAACCGTCTCCTGAAAGGAGTAGGTGAAGGGTGAGTTCTCGGGGATGGGAACTTGTGCCGGTTTGACCTAGGGTTTCGTGCAAATCCGAAGTCCGAACCAAGTCCTTAAGGCTAACATTATATGTATCTATGCTTTGTGTTTATGTATCTTGCAGGTATCAAGAACCGAAGTCAAAGCAGGTAAAAAACATGGTTGGCAGGCTTAAGGGGGGCGCCCCCAGCAAGGGGGGCGCCCCCAGGCAACCAGGGCACCCCCAGCAAGGGGGGCACCCCCAGGTAAAGGTTAAATAGGCAGTTTCGTGATGCAGTCAAAACAAGTGTCAACCGGGGCGCCCGGAGCGTCCGGGGCGCCCGGATTAGTAGCTGTTTTGCTGTTTCGAAGCCAGAACACAGGATAAGCCCTCACGGGGGCGCCCGGGACATCCGGGACACCCTGGTCAAAGGTCTTATCACCTGCAACGAAGTAGGCGCAAGGATAAGAGTTGACCGAGTCTTCCGGGGCGCCCCCAGCGTCCGGGGCGCCCCCAGGAGGCCTTTATAAGGGGCCTCGACCCCTCAGCTTCAGACACAACTTTCAAGCACTCTTTTGATCATTCTGACCGACTGCAACATGCTAGAAACGAGCCTCTACGACCGGGAGGCTCCAGGAGGAGGTGCGCGGCACTTCGGAGGTCCAGATCGGCCGAGCTTCATACTTTTTCTCGTTGGTTTGCTTTTTAATTACTGTAGTTAATTTTCTATATTATTGCTTGTAATTCTGCACTGTAAGCCGGGTTTCTCCGCCTCTGGAAAGTCCGGAAAGGAGACCAATAGTGGACGGGCGTTCCCGTGCATAGGCCTTGGATGTACTGACCCTGGGGGGTTAGGAACCAAGTAAAAATCCGCCGTGTCACTGTCTTGTTTCTTTTCGTTCTATTTATTTTCCGCTGCGTTACTAACACTCTGAGTCTAGAACGAAAGTATTACGAGATTTCCGCGAAGATTTTTCACTGTCGATATTCACCCCCCTCTATCAACGGCATCGGTCCTACAATTGGTATCAGAGCCGAGCCGCTCTTCACCGGCCTAACCGCCGACGGAGCAACGAGCCAGGAGTTGAGGGGGAGCCCAGGGGTGAATCAGGTACAATTTTTTATGTCAAATTTTAAGTTGCATATTATTTGTATCACGTGCAGGGAGAGAGAGCACTACAAAAATCAGTGCCCTACTCGTAAGACTTGGTCTACACCACCGGCGGCAAAGGGGGTACCAGCGCCAGGAGTCCGGAAGAACAAGGATCACGTACGATGCTTCAAATGCGAGAAGTACGGACACTACAAAAACATGTGTCCGGCAAAGGTACGTAAGATTTATGTTCCAAAAGTTTTACAAATTTCTGCAATGTCTTTTAATAATTTAGATCATTTTCCTGAGAAATTAAAATTATTGCATAGTCAATTAGATATTTTAAATAATCAGTTACAAAATGTGAATATGGCTAAAATGTTAGAAATAAATTATTTAATCATTAATACCAATTCTATAATTGCTAAAATTAATTCTGATATTAAATCTAAGATAAACTCTGATAATTCTACAGATAATGATGCAATTAATTCTGGATCTAAATCTAAAAACAATTCCGAATTCAAATTCGAAAATCCTAAGGATAAAACCGAATTCAAATTTGAAAATCCTAAGGATAAAACCGAATTCAAATTTGAAAATCCTAAAGATAAAGTTGAATTCAAAAATCTTAAGGATAATTCTAAGTCAGAAAATCCTTTAGATAATTACAAATTCAAATTTGAAAATCCGTTGTATAAATTTGAATTCGAATCTAAAAATTATAAAGATAACTCTGAAAATCTCAAGATTAATCCAGAAATTAATTCTGAAAATCTCAAGATTAATTCAGAAATTAATTCTGAAAATCTTAAAGATAATTTGAAGATTAATGTTGAAAATATATCTGAGGATAATTCTAAGGATAATGATGAAGATACAATTCTCCTAGATAATAACTTAATCATAGATAATATTGAATATTATTATGAAACTTTAACTAGTGGCCCAATTTACTCCACCTACTGTGAGGATATTAAAAAATTTAATCTTGAGGAGGAGATAGAATTTTCTAAGATAAAGGCCATAATTAATAAAAATAACAAAATTTCAAATAAATCAAAATTATTAGAAAAACTCGAAAAGAAAGATAAAGATGAAGAAGAAATTTTTGAAATAATGAAAATAATGAATTTAAACCCACAATTATTAATTAATCATTATAATTCGAATTAAATCTTAATTTAATCCTAATTAAATTCGAAGTAAATCTTAATTAAAATTAAATTAAATTAAATTCAAATTAAATTAAAATTAAATTAAATTCAAATAAAATTAAATCCAAATTAAATTAAATATTAATTCAAATTAAATCCAAATTAAATCCAAATTAATTAAAATTAAATCCAAATTACATTCAAATTAAGTCAAATTAAATCCAAATTAAATTCAAATTAATTCAAATTAAATCCAAATTAAATTCAAATTAAAATTTAATTAAATCTCAATTAAATTAAAATTAAATCTCAATTAAATTCAAATCAAATCTTAATTTAATCCTATTTAAATTAAAATTAAATCTCAATTAAATTCAAATTAAATCTTAATTTAATCCTAATTAAATTCAAATTAAATCTAAATTAAATCCAAATCAATTCAAATTAAATTCAAATTAAATTCAAATTTAATCCAAATTAAATTCAAATCAATTCAAATTAAATCCAAATTAAATTCAAATTAATTCAAATTAAATCCAAATTAAATTCGAATTAATTCAAATAATTCAATTAAATTCGAATAATTCAATTTAATTCGAATTAATTCAAATAATTCAATTGAATTCAATTAAATTCAAATAAATTCAAATTAAATTAAATTCCAAAAAAAATTCAAATTAAATAAAATTCAAATTAAATTTAAATTAAAATTCAATTCAAACTAAATATTAATTAGTTAAATCGTACCTAATTTAAATTAATTCAATTAATTGATTATTTAATCTTAATTAATTCAAATTCAATTAATTCAACATCAATTAATTCTCAATTAATTAATCCTTAATCAATATAATCTCTAACTAATCGTTAAACAAGTTAAACTTGAACTAAAATAAAATTTTACCCAAACTATAATAATTAAAATTAATAACATTAAATATGTCAAAGTGGGTTGACATATTCGCAGGTTCACTCGACATGTATCAAATCGGGAATTTGATACATTTTAGAAACTTAAATAAAATTATTAGACTTGTTTGACTCATGCACAACTGCCGTGACATGCATCTGCTATTCTTTTAAAATATATGACATATCATTCATATTTAAATTTTATGCATATATTAGAACGGCTATAGGAAAAAGAATAATTGAAACTTGATTAACCTAGTATTGGGTGGAGGTGAGATGATAGTACGTTAGGGAAGCCATCTTGGCGGAACTAGCCGAAGCTACCGATCCAAGACCCAAACTAGTTAGACCAGAATTTTTCAAAAAGTAATTTTGAAAATGAAATTTCATTAAAAGGCTTTGTCAAGGAAAGGGTTGATGATCCAATAAGGCTACGGCCAAAGAAGGCCTAGTGCCTCGCCAAGACCTGGAAGATAATTTTTGAAATTCAAATTCAAGCTACTTCTTGTCAAATTCAAATCTAACACAAGCTTCAATTAAATCTTAGAATTGAAAATAAATTAAAGAAAAATGATTCAAGCATCTCACAATACACCTATAAGGCAACCATGCTTGTTGTATTGATACATCTAAAATGGGTGAGATGTTAAGGACTAATGAATTAAAAAATATTTTTCAAAATTCTTTTTCAAATTTATTAGAATATTTTCATAAAAATATATTTTCAAAATAGTGCTTCAACATAATAATGTTTTTATGTAATTCATGCTTGTCTGTTTGATTATATATATTATACATTTTCCAAAAATATATCTTTTCAAAAATTGTTTGACTCACTCAATTAGACACAAGCCTCTTAGGACAACACTAAAGTTCCTTAAGACACTTAGATAGAGTCAAACGGTGTTGGATGCAGGGGGAGTGTTTTGTTTATTAAAAATATTTTTTCGAAAACTGCACCTTAATTTGCATTACATATGTTTTCAAAATTATCTTCTTTCCAAATTGTGGCTTCAAAATTTATCTACTTAAAAATTATCGGTTCTTTGACTTTGATAAACCCTAATGACACAGAGGAAAGGTCCACTTTATGATCTTCAAGGACTCCTAGGACGTGTCAAATTTAGGGGGAGTCTAACAAGTTAAACCATTTTGAAAATTATTATTCTTTTGATCTGAATCAAACCTTAAGACTCAGAGGAAGAGTACTTGTGGTCAACAAGCTTCCCGGGACTGGGTCAAGTTTAGGGGGAGATCAAATTAAAAGAATTATTGAATATCTTAAATGATTTCATGCGCTGTATTTTCAAAATCCAGTAACATATGCTTTCAAAAGTATTATCATTTTTTTTAAAAAAATATTCATTAATACTTACTTGACTCAGAAAAATTTCCAGGACACTTAGGAAAATATCCTTGTAGTCAACAAGGTTTCCCAGGATTGTGTCAGACTGAAAAAAAAACTTAGTCAAGTAAAATATTATGTTTCAAAAATTACTTATATTTTTCAAAGTCTCATATTTTTCAAAAATAATTAGTACTTGCAAAATATGCATAATATTTATATCTTCCAAAATAACACATTTTCAAAAGTTATGCATTTTCCAAAAAGTACTTTATATTCTAGAAAAAGTACTTGCATGTTGTTTTCAAAGACTTGTATTTTTCAAAAGCGAATAACATCTTTTTCAAAATTATGTATTTTTTCAAAAATGCAATATATAAGTAATTTCTGCATTTATGCATTCAAAATATAATGCATTCAAAATTTCTGCACCAAGTATTTTTCAAAAAGAACCAAAATATTCATTATTGGTGCAAGTATTTTCTTAAAGTTTTTTGATATATGACAAAAGGGGAGAGGTGTGCTTAAGTTAGAAAAATTCTAGAAATTTTTTTCCCAAAAATCAAAAATAGAGTTTCCATGCTTATATCAATTTTTTCTTGTTTTTTATCCTAAAGGATAGTGAGTTAGCCCCTTAAACCAATCTAACTTAAGTTATTGTCAAACATCAAAAAGGGAGAGATTGTTGGTGCAAGTTGCATCAATGATGTTCCTCTTGAAGTGTTTTAATGTTTGACAATATACTTAAGTCAGTGATACACTAAATAGACAAAGGGGAGTAAGAGAGAAGTAATCTTAGTTGAAGAAAAGTCCTAATTAATCTAGGCATCGGAACCCTAAAGGCCTAGCAAAGGGCTGCTAGGCACCTAGCGAAGGGTTGCTAGGTATCGAAACCTCAAGACCTAGCGAAGGATTGCTAGGCACCTAGCGAAGGGCTGCTAGGTATCGTAACCTTCAGACCTAGCGAAGGGCTGCTAGGCACCTAGCGAAGGGCTGCTAGGTATCGTAACCCTAAGACCTAGCGAAGGGCTGCTAGGCACCTAGTGAAGGACTACTAGGCATAGAAGACCTAGCGAAGGACTGCTAGGCACCTAGCGAAGGGCTGCTAGGCATAGAAGACCTAGCAAAGGATTGCTAGGCACCAGGCGAAGGACCGCTTGGTAACTAGCGAAGGGCTGCTAGGCACCTGGCGAAGGACTGCTAGGAAATGAAGACTTGGGCCAAGGGACTAAGCAACTTAGCTGAGCGATGACTAAGGACAGGAGTAGAGACGGGTCAGGGTTTGGGCGTCTCGGGATCCAGAGTAATCGGAAGCTAAGTAAAAGTCCACCCGAAGGGTGGGTGGCAACCGTCTCCTGAAAGGAGTAGGTGAAGGGCGAGTTCTCGGGGATGGGAACTTGTGCCGGTTCGACCTAGGGTTTCGTACAAATCCGAAGTTCGAACCAAGTCCTTAAGGCTAACATTATATGTATCTATGCTTTGTGTTTATGTATCTTGCAGGTATCAAGAACCGAAGTCAAAGCAGGTAAAAAAACATGGTTGGCAGGCTTAAGGGGGGCGCCCCCAGCAAGGGGGGCGCCCCCAGGCAACCAGGGCACCCCCAGCAAGGGGGGCGCCCCAGGTAAAGGTTAAATAGGCAGTTTCGTGATGCAGTCAAAACAGGTGTCAACCGGGGCGCCCGGAGCGTCCGGGGCGCCCGGATTAGTAGCTGTTTTGCTGTTTCGAAGCCAGAACACAGGATAAGCCCTCACGGGGGCGCCCGGGACATCCGGGGTGCCCTGGTCAAAGGTCTTATCACCTGCAACGAAGTAGGCGCAAGGATAAGAGTTGACCGAGTCTTCCGGGGCGCCCCCAGTGTCCGGGGCGCCCCCAGGAGGCCTTTATAAGGGGCCTCGACCCCTCAGCTTCAGACACGACTTCCAAGCACTGTTTTGATCATTCTGACCGACTGCAACGCGCTAGAAATGAGGCTCTACGACCGGGAGGCTCCAGGAGGAGGTGCGCGGCACTTCGAAGGTCCAGATCGGCCGAGCTTCATACTTTTCTCGTTGGTTTGCTTTTTAATTACTGTACTTAATTTTCTATATTATTGCTTGTAATTCTGCACTGTAAGTCGGGTTTCTCCGCCTCCGGAAAGTCCGGAAAGGAGACCAATAGTGGACGGGCGTTCTCGTGCATAGGCCTTGGATGTACTGACCCTGGGGGGTTAGGAACCAAGTAAAAATCCGCCGTGTCACCGTCTTGTTTCTTTTCGTTCTATTTATTTTCCGTTGCGTTACTAACACTCTGAGTCTAGAACGAAAGTATTACGAGATTTCCACGAAGATTTTTCATTGTCGATATTCACCCCCCCTCTATCGACGGCACCGGTCCTACATTCACAAACACTTAGAAGTGCTTCTATGTAGCTAGAATCTAAAAAGCAGCTAGCAGAAGCTCTCCCAAACACTCCCTTATTGCCCAACCCTTGATCAGGTCTTAGGTGCCCAGCCCTCGGCCAGGACTTATTGCCCAATTCCTGATCAGAACTTAGTGCCCAACCCTCGGTCAGGTCTTAGGTGCCCAACCCTCGGCCAGGACTTAGTGCCCAATCCATGATCAGGACTTAGTGTCCAATTCTTCGAACCATGACTTATTGCCTAGGTTAACTAGGACTTTGTTTACCTTGATACCAATTTCTTGACTAACCCTTACCTTTTCTAAAATATTACTAACTTAAGCATATTGTTAAACATTGAAACACTTTGAGGAGGACATCACTGATGCATCTTGCACCAACACTCTCTTCCTCAAACCCTAGTTTCATTTTTGTAAAGGGAAGAGAGACTTTGTGAGAGGTTGTTCTCCACCGAGAAGGAGAAAGCTCTAGCTAGGATTGATCCACCAAAGGATCAAGGGTTTGCCCATCTCAAGGATACGCCGTGGAGTAGGAGCAAGCAATCTTTGAACCACGTAAGAGGTTAAGTTTTAGCATTGATTTTAATTGTAATTTGCATTCTGCTTGCACGCTAACATTTGTAGGAAGAGATCGAATTCAGGTGACCAAGCTATTCACCCCCTCTAGCTGGTACATCGGTCACAACAATTGGTATTAGAGCGCAAGGTCACCTTCAATTGGACTAACCACCTAGATGAATATATTTATCGAAATGGCTGGCTCGCACATCCAACTACCCAAATTTGTAGAAGAATTCTCTTGGTGGAAGAAGAGGATGGAGGTATTCTTTAATATCTATTTTGATATTATGTTAATAATGGAAAATAATTTTGAAGTGCCTAGGGATCAAGAGAATAAGCCACTTGAAAAGATAAGATAGAGTAAGAAGCAAAGAGATGATTATCTAGCAAATTCAAAAACTTTGCACCATCTACTAGGTGTGCTTCCCCAATAAGTGGTAACAAGGATTCGGAGCTACTCATGTGCCAAGGACTTATGAGATAAGCTAGTAGAGCTTCATGAGGGCACATCGGAAGCAAAGTTGGTAAAGAGAGACCTTCTCCAATCTCAACTCAACAACATCAAACTTGACAAAGGTGAGAAGGTATCTAACTTACATGCTAAAATTAAAGAAATTCTTAATGGACTAACAAGTGTAAGTGAGTAACTCTCTAACCGAGAGATATTGATGAAAGCCATCAATGTCTTCCCATGAACCTCAAATTGAAGCTCAATGGCGGACTCATATTACATATCCAAGGATCTAGAGAAAATTTCTCTATAGGAATTCTTCTCAACTATAGAGCTCCATGAAACTCGGATTGGAGGAGCAATTGAAGAAGTCTACAAACTAAGAGGAGTAACCCTTGCGGTAAACAAGGGAAAAGGTAAAAAGAAGAAAGTTTCCTCATCTGACTCGGAAGAATTAAGTGCATCCATGGATAGTGATGCAGAAGCTTACATAGTAAGAAAAATGAGGAAAGCTTTTAAATATTTTTCAACTAACAAATCTTATGGTAGGAAAAGTTCAAGGAGCAAAATTAGAACAAGGAAGATCATATGTTATAATTGTCAAGGAGAAGGACATATGAGAGATAAATGCCCTCTTTTGAAGAAAAAGGAACCAAAGAAGAAAGAAGAAAAAAAAACAAAAGAAAAGGAGAACAAGGTCTAAAGTTTAAAAACAACATGAGATGAGTCATCATCATCGGAAGAGGAGGAGCATCATGTGTCCCATTTTGCTTTAATGAGAATTGAAGATATAACCTCCACATCATCCGAAATTGAAGAAGGGAAGAGCTCAAGTGAAGATGAAGGGAGCTCAAGTGAAGGAGGAGGCTCAACTTCGGAATCGGACGTCTCGATAAATGAGGTATACAATCTACCCACTACTACTTTAGTTAAAATAATTTCTAGCACAAAAGATGACTTATTTAAAGATAGATAGAAAATCAAATGTTTAAAAAATAAAATTTACATGCTAAATGAAAAACTAGAATCCATGACACTTAGGGATAGCATGCATGCTTCCTCCTCTTCTAGTTTAAATGATTCATGTTTATAAGAGAAAAATAGAGAATTAAGGGTAAAGGTGGATAATCTTAGTAAATCTCTTAGAAAAATTGAAATTGGCTCTAATAGCTTAGACATGATTATTAGGTGCCAAAGGGCAAGTTTCAAGAAAACGAGTTTAGTATATAAGGATTCTAGCAATGAAAAGACCTATCAATGTCTACTAGCTAAAGGACAATTAAAAACTAAAACCCTAGAAAGGAAGTGGATCCCTAAGGAGTACTTGGTAAACCCAATTAGAAAGAATCTCTATTGGGTGTCAAAGTTAATCCTCAAGGGTTAGAGGATTTAGGTTTAGTCAACCATGTTGTTAAAATTTCAAATTTTTGAAAAATAGTTGACTTGAGACCTTGAGGGGGAGCACTTAGCCCAAATAGAAATTCATGATAAAATGGGCTAAATATGAATTACCTTTAGTGTAGATGCAATCATGCCCTAAATGAGAAGTTTTGTTGATTGACAGTTATTTAAGTTTAAGCTAATACATTGGATCTAACATTGAGGTTTAGTGTGCAGTAATGCAAGAAGTCCAAGGAATGGTCGGGGACGGAACTCTTGGCATGAAGACCCGGAGTTGAGGAGGCTCCAGGCGTGAAGTCCAGGAAACGAGAGGTTTCGCTGGCACAAGGCAATCGATTGGAAGATGACCAATCGATTACTGAATCGATTCAGGGTGATTCTGTGCGCAAACAGAATGATCTATAATCGATCAGTCAATCGATTCAGAAGTCCTGTAATCGATTGGTGAATTGATTATGAGTGATTCTGTGCGCAAACAGAACGCTCCATGATCGATCAATCAATCGATTCAGAAGACCTGTAATCGATTGGTGAATCAAATACGAGCTGTTCTGTGCGCAAACAGAACGCTCCGTAATCGATCAGTTAATCGATTCAAGATACCAATCGATCAGCCAATCGATTCAAGTTCAAAATGGCATAATCCCAGCCGTTCATCCGACATGCGTACTGTTCAATGGCTACTTGGTAATCAATTGAGGTTTTTCGCCAATCGATTCCTGACGCAGAGAAAACCGTAATAAGCGGGCAACCAAGCACAAACAACGTCACTGTTCCATTGCAATCTCTGCTAGGGTTTTGGTGCTCCAAGTTCTCTGCTCAAGCTCAAGTTTCCAACACCATCTTCAAGCAACCAAAGGAAGGAGAAGCAAGCCTATTGTGTAATACTTCTTTCTCTTCTTCTTCCATGTATTGTTCTTTGTGAAAGCTTTCAAGGGTGTTGTAAAAGGGTTTCTCCACCCTCGGTGTTGTTCCGAGAAGGAGATTTCTTAGTGAAATCTATGATCGCTGGTGTGGACCCTTGGATTAGTCACCTCAAGGAGGTGGAGACCAAGTAAACCAAAGTGTTAGCATTGGATTTGGTGGTGTGTGACTTTTGATCTCTTCTTAGAAGAAGAAGAATTAACTGAAGCGAGTTATTCACCCCCCCTCTAGCTCTACCGATCCTCAACAAGTGGTATCAGAGCGAGGTTGCTTTGGAGGACCCACACTCAAAGAAGCAAGCGTTTGAGCTGCGAGGATGTCTTTGAAAGAGGGTCACAACACTACACGACCACCTTACTATGAAGGGAACAACTTCGCATATTGGAAGAGTCGCATGGAAAATTATCTCATGACTGAAATTGACAATTGGTTTTCTGTTATGGAGGGTTTTGTTGCGCCAACACAAGATGGAAAAATTCTGGAATCATCCAAGTGGACGGCTGAGCAAAAGATGAAGGCGCAAGCAAATGCTAAAGCCACGGTAACTCTTCAATGTGGATTAAGCTCGAAACAACTAAACAAGGTCGGTCCATTCAATAGTGCTAAAGAGTTGTGGGATAAGATAATTGAGCTAAATGAAGGCACAAAAGATTCAAGAATTGCCAAAAGGGACCTTCTTATAAATCAACTGCAAAATTTTGTAATGAAGGAAGGAGAAATCGTAAGTCAGTTACATGGAAGATTTAAGGAGCTTCTAAATGGTCTTCATTCGGTTGGAGAAAGTGTGGAAAATCGGGACCTCATCAGGTATGCACTAAAATCCTTCCCAAGAAACTCCTTATGGTCATCAATGGTTGATGCTTATAAGGTTTCAAGGGATTTATCAATTGTCAAGTTAGATGAACTATTTTGTGAACTAGAATTGCATGAACAAGCTAATATAAGTCATAAGGAGAAAGGTATAGCTTTCGTTGCAGGTGAAAGAAGCAAGAAGAAAATTAAAGAGAAGAAGAAGGAGAAGAAGGAAGAATCCTCCTCATCCGAGTCCGAGCAAGATAGTGATAGTGATAGCGATGAGGAGCTATCATCAAGTGAAATGGCAAATTTGTCCGAAAGATGATGAGATGATCTAGAAAGATCAACAAGAAGGATGTCAAGAAGATGTTCCTTGATGACAAGAAAAAGGGGAAATCTCAAGCTAAATCAAAAGCAAAGACTGATGCAATTTGTTTTGAGTGTAGTAAAAAGGGTCATATCAAAGCCGATTGTCCTGAGCTAAAAAGAAAGGATGATAAGACAAAGAAAAAGAAGGCTTTGAAAGCTACACGAGATGATACTTCATCTAGTTCATCAGATGAAGAAATTGGGAGAAAGACATCAAGACATGTGGCTCTCATGGCCTTGAATGATGTTGAAAGTAGTGAAGATGAGGAAAATTGTGAAGATGAAGTTGAGTCTTCAAGCGAGTCATCATCTAGTGAGGATGAGGTAATTTCTCCTAAATTAGATAAACTCTATGCTACCATTGCATGTTTGATAAATGCTTTATCTAGATCAAAAGTCAAAGTCAAAGAACTACAAACTAAGATGAAATTACTTGAAAATGATACTATGCCATGTGAAGCATGTACACATCATGAAGTTGCAAATTCTAGAGGCGATGGTCTTAAAAAGGAAAATGCATCATTGAAATTGCAAGTAGAGGGTCTTAGAAGTGCTTTGGAAAAATTTACCTCAAGCTCTAAATATTTGGACATGATATTAGGAAGTCAACGGACAGTGTATAACAAGGCAGGATTAGGATATAAACCAAAGGATAAGGAAGTTAACTTCATATCTTTTGTTAGTAGAAATCATGTTTCAAAAGTGAAAACTGTTCAAGCTTGGGTACCCAAGCAATTTGTTATAGATGCTATTGAACCCAATATTTGGGTACCAAAACATTTAGTTCATCGCATTTGAACAGACATGCATCGAGGGGGGGCATCCAACAACATGGTTTATTGATAGTGAATGCTCTAGGCACATGACGGGAGACTCATCAAAATTTTTATCACTCAACAACAAAAATAAAGGTACAGTTTCCTTTGGTAATAGTGGTGAATTGAAAGTTATTGGAATAGGTGATATTAAAATTTCTGAACAATTTATAATTAGGAATGTTTTATTAGTGAAAGGTATAATTTTCAATTTATTAAGTGTTAGTCAACTATGTGACTCGGTATATAGAGTTGAGTTTGACTCATCTCAATGTCTAATTAAACATAGTGAACTAAACACTATTATGCTTATTGGCCATAGAAAGGAAAACATTTATCAAGTTGAACTATTTGGTGCTACTAATGTGTTTGCTAAGTGTTTCATGTCTAAAGAGGAAGAGACTTGGCTTTGACATCGGAGACTTGCTCACACCAACATGAGACACATCAAGAGACTATCAAAGAATGAGTTGGTGCAAGGATTGCCAAAATTGAAGTTTCAAAAGGACAAACTATGTGATGCATGTCAAATGGGTAAGCAAACCAAGGCTACCCACAAAGGTAAAACGAATTTAAGTACGTCTACAACATTGGAACTATTGCATATGGATTTATTTGATAGTAGCAAACATGTTTCCTTGAATGATTGTAGATATTGTTTAGTCGTAATAGATGACTTCACTAGATACACTTGGGTGTTTTTCTTGAAGCATAAGGATCATATCTTAGAAACATTGATTGCTTTTTGTAAAAGAGTAGAAAATGAGAAGAATTTGAAAATCAATAGATTAAGAAGTGATCATAGAAGTGAATTTAAAAATGAAAGATTTGAATATTTTTGCTCACAAAATGGATATAAGCATGAATTCTCTACCCCCTAGGACATCACAACAAAATGGGGTGGTTGAGAGAAAGAATAGAGTTTTACAAGAGGCCGCTAGGAGTATGTTAAATGAATACTCACTTCATAGTTATCTATGGGCCGAAGCAATTAATACGGCATGTTATGTGCAAAATATGACTTTAATACATAGGTTTTTGAACAAAACACCTCATGAGTTGTGGTTTGGTAAACCTCCTACGATAAAACATCTTAGAGTGTTTGGATGTAAAGTATATATTTTAAACACCAAAGATCACTTAGGAAAATTTTCCGCCAAGGCGGATGAAGATATTCTTGTAGGGTATTCCACTTATAGCAAAGCCTATAGAGTTTACAATAAGAGATCCAAAATAGTCGAAGAGTCTCTAAATGTGGTTTTTGAAGAAAATCCGCGCTCAAGTTCAAATAAAGCAATAGAGGAGGAAGTACAATTTGAATTGGAGAAATTGACATTAGAGGAGAAAAATAATCTTGAGAAAGAAGAGAGTGAAATGGAAGGTATTGTTGAGTTACCACTTGAGAATGTAATCACTACAACTCAAGAACCAAGACCCACAAGAACAAGTGCAAACCATCCCTTGGAGTAAGTAGTGGGTGACATTACACATGGGGTACGAACTCGATCTTATTTTCGGAATGAAGGGAGTCAAGTGGCTCTAATTTCACAAATTGAGCTAAAAGCTGTAAGTGATGCGTTGCTTGATCCCGATTGGATTTTGGCAATACAAGATGAGTTATCTCAATTTAAGAGAAGTCAAGTTTGGGAGTTAGTTCCTAGAACCACAGGAAAATTAATTATTGATACAAAATGGGTTTTTAGGAACAAACTTGACTATAAAGGAATGATTGTGAGAAATAAAGCTAGATTGGTCACTAGAGGCTTTAATCAAGTCGAAGGATTGGACTATGATGAAACTTATGCACCGGTAGCTCGGTTAGAGTCTATTAGGATGATGTTGACATTTGCCGCTCATAAAGGATTTAAGTTGTATCAAATGGATGTAAAATCAACATTTTTGAATGGGTTTATCAAAGAAGAAGTATATATTGAGCAACCTCCAGGATTTGAAGATTTAGAATTTCCAAACCATGTATACAAGCTTAAGAAGGCATTGTATGGACTAAAACAAGCACCTCGTGCTTGGTATGAAAGATTGTCTACATTCTTAGTGTCAAAAGGTTTTCATAGAGGAAAAATTGATCCTATATTATTTTTAAAGACTAGTGGAGAAGATATCTTTGTGGCCCAAGTCTATGCAGATGACATTATTTGTGGATCCACAAATAAAGACTATCTAAATGAATTCATAAATCACATGGAAAGTAAATTTGAAATGAGTTTAGTTGGTGAATTGACATTTTTCTTAGGTTTACAAATTAAACAAACAAAAGATGACATATATATTCATCAATCCAAATATGTAAAAGAAATCATTAAGAAATTTGGGATGGAAAGTGCAAAAGAAATATCTACCCCTATGACAACTAACACTAAGTTAGACAATGATATTGAAGGTAAAGAAGTTGATTCCAAAATGTATCGTAGTGCCATAGGTAGTCTCCTCTATCTCACGGCTAGTAGACCCGACATATTGTTTGCCGTGGGTATGTGTGCAAGGTATCAAGCTTGTGCCAAGGAATCACATCTATGTGCAATCAAACGAATCCTTCGGTATCTTAAAGGGACTCAAAGGGTGGGTTTGTGGTACCCTAGAACCGAAACGTTTGATCTTGTAGGATATTCCGATTCGGATTACGCCGGGTGTAAATTGGATCGGAAAAGCACTAGTGGTGGATGCCAATTTTTGGGATCTTCCTTGGTGAGTTGGACAAGTAGAAAATAACATTGTGTAGCACTCTCCACAACCGAAGCAGAATATATAGCTATGGGTGAATGTGTGTCACAATTATTATGGATGACTCATACCTTGGAAGATTATAAACTCATCTATAAAAATGTGCAAGTTCTTTGTGACAATGTGAATACCATAAACTTAACAAAAAAATCCGATTCATCATTCACGAACCAAGCATATTGAGATTAAACATCATTTTATTAGAGATCATATGTCTAGTGGGGATATTGTTCTTAAATATGTTGAGTCAAAATCAAATCTTGCGGATCTTTTCACCAAACCTCTTCCGGAATCTGAATTTAGTTACTTGCGAAGAGAATTAGGAATGTGCCATATTGAATAATCCTCCATGATCACTTCAAGATACTCAACTCGCTTGCCTTAATATGCATCTCACAAGAACATAGAACTTCCCTTGCTTGTGCCTTTCTAGATGGGAGTGAGATGTTAGGGTTCATCCTCTTGTTCATAATGCTTGTTATGATGTATTACTTTGAGTAAGAAGATGAAAAATTCACCATAAATCATTTTGACCAATCATGGGGAAGACTAGTATGCCATTAATGTGTACTTAGTTCGAATATCATGATTGGATATGTTAAGGAAAGAAACCAATATCCAAGTCTTTGGAATCGGGAATTAGAGGATGCCACGATTCAATCCAATTCTAGCCATGTATCAGTTATTCCAATCGATTGATTTCAGTTATCAATCAATTGGCGGGTCTGCATCTTTCGGCAGAACCTCTCTGAATCGATTCGAGCATTTTCTCTCGGGCACATAATGCTTCTTAATCGATCATTTGATTGATTAAGACCGGTCGTAATCAATTACTCACTCCCGTAATCGATTAGCCGATCGATTACACGCTCCTGTGATCGATCCAACCAGGACGTAATCGATTGCTCAATCGATTACGGGCATTAAACGTGATCCACCTAATCTGTCATGTCACTCACCTCATGCCCTAAAAGCATCTGTCGTCCCTAAATCTTCCCAACGCCTCTCTCCCGCGTGCTTAGCTCTCAAACCCTAGCGACTCACAGCGTGCCTTCTCCTCAGCGTGCCTTCTCCTCTCTCGACACTTTGCCGCAACTCACAGACGCTCCCCTCTCCTCCTTCTCGCGACTCACAGACACTGGGAGCCCTTGTGCGCAACTTCTTCACCTGTTCCAGCGTTTTCTTCACTAATGGCGCCAAAGTAAACCCTATATTTACTTCTTCTTCTTTTCCTTACTTATTTGTTTTGTTTGATCTTGGCTAATCAAGTTTTTTTTTTCTGTTTCTTGTGTTCTTTTGGTTGCCTTATCTTCCATCAACTGCATGCATTCCTCATTTCATCTTGTGCAACACTTACCCTAACCCTAAACTCACGACTCTTACCCTAACCCTCACCTCACGACACTTACCCTAATCCTAAACTCACAATTGCCTGTCTGTGTGACCTCACATTGCATTCATCTATTGGGTGTCATTTGATTGTTCATCATAGGAAGAAATCGAGGGTAGCTGACAAGGGTGCTGGGTCTTCTCGGCCTCAACCCCCTACGGATGCCCGTTTTCCGAATGCCGCGTATCAACTGGCATTTGGATGAAACGTGTTCAAATTATTAGCCCCTCGGTCTCTTGATCGACAATTCTTTCATGATCACTGTTTCAAGGTGTTTAGGATCATAGAAACCTACAAACTTGAGTCTGTTGTCTATTGTGAACGTGGAGTCAATATAGGTTTGGTTTTCGAGTTCTACAACAATCTACACACCACGGATGGTGTGAATTATAAAACTCGTGTAGCCAAACAGAATTTGGATTTAAGTTATACGGTTCTTCAGGAGTTCCTTCAATGTCGTCCTTCTACCGATAGCTTTGTTTTCTTTCCTACATTGCCTGAGCTTCTACCTCCGTCGTTTGAGGATATTTCCATAGACTCCATGTATTAGCATTTCTTTCATCGTCCGTGTCTAGATGGTCCTTATGCCAATCTTACCACTTTTCCTGCTCTTGAGCTCTCCGCTGCCGATTATGCCCTTTATGAGGTTGTAATAAATTGTCTTTTGCCTATTGTGTCTCGGGCCTTAGTGACCGTCAGACCCTCTCAGTTTTTCTTGACCTATACTCTTCAACGGGGTCTTGATGTCAATATTCCCTTGAACATATTTCATTCCATTGTCCATTTCACTCATCCTGTGCACGGTACCATTCATATGTCTTTTGACCATAACATTATCGAGTGGCTTGCCTCTATGCGAATTGACGTCTCTCGTGGGAAGGTGGAGCCCATGACCGTCAAATATTCCCGAATTTCTACATGCTCTTTCTCCAAGTCCGGGATGACGGGCTAGTTTGGCGCCATTAGATGGATTGACGGTCGGCAAGTCGGAGAGGGGCCGCGAGCACGACCTGGACCTGGACCCGCTGCTGCAGCTGCTCCTGAGGATGACGAGGAGGAGGTCCTTCGGGCTAGGGTCCTTGCGTTTGAGGAGAACATCGACACCCGTCTTGAGGAGATGCGGTTGGAGGGTGACATTCGTCACTTGGAGGTGCAGACACGCCTCACAGCCATCGAGCGCACCCAACTGGAGATGCGCGATATGCTTTGCTCCTGGATGCGCAGCCAGCCTCCTCTTCCGTCGTCTTCTGATGCTCCACCTTCGGCGGTTGGCACCACTTCGGGGGGTTCTGGTCTTCCCGATGTTGCGGAGACCCCGGCTGCGGATCCTGCTTCTGATCTAGTTGAGTTCTTCTTTCAGTCGTGACATATGTATTCCTTTCTTAGTTAGGTTGTATTTGTTGGTAGTTTCCTCTCATGTACTTTGTCTATGGATAATGTAAACATTTGATGGTTGTATGCTATGTTCGCATCTTATGTTTTATTTGCGTGTGCTTAAGTTTTGCGTCAAAATTACTTGCTTGTGCAATTTTCTATCTTGTATGTTGCTTCCATTGAGGGGGAGCTCTTGTATGCTTGTTTATCATTTTTGATATTTGGCAAAGGGGGAGACTTGCAGATATTTAAGTTTATATTCAAGATTATGCTTGAAATGACTTTATTATATGCTTATTGAATTAATATCGTTAGTATTATGTTGAAAGTTAACTTAAACTTAAATAGATTGTCAAACATCAAAAATGGGGAGATTGTAGATGCAATCATGCCCTAAATGAGAAGTTTCGATGATTGACAGTTATTTAAGTTTAAGTTAATACATTGGATCTAACATTGAGGTTTAGTGTGCAGTAATGCAAGAAGTCCAAGGAATGGTCGGGGACGGAACTCTTGACATGAAGACCCAGAGTTGAGGAGGCTCCAGGCGTGAAGTCCAGGAAACGAGAGGTTTCGCTGGCACAAGGCAATCGATTGGAAGATGACCAATCGATTACTGAATCGATTCAGGGTGATTCTGTGTGCAAACAGAATGATCTGTAATTGATCCGTCAATCGATTTAGAAGTCCTGTAATCGATTGGTGAATCGATTACGAGCGATTCTGTGCGCAAACAGAACGCTCCGTGATCAATTAGTCAATCGATTCAGAAGACCTGTAATCAATTGGTGAATCGATTACGAGCTGTTCTGTGCGCAAACAGAACACTCCGTAATCGATCAGTCAATCGATTCAAGATACCAATCGATCAGCCAATCGATTCAAGTTCAAAATGGCGTA